>VZTY01034423.1:15199-49402 GCA_013400935.1 Turnix velox
GACATAAGGAAGAAATTCTTTACAGTAAGGGTGGTGAGGCACTGGAACAGGTTGCCCAGGGAGGTTGTGGATGCCCCATCTCTGGAGGTGTTCAAGACTAGGCTGGACAGGGCACTGGGCAGCCTGGTCTAGTGGGGGGAGTCCCGGCCTATGGCAGGGGGGTTGGAACTTGATGATCTTTAAGGTCCCTTCCAACCCTAACTATTCTATGATTCTATGATTCTATGATTCTATGATGTGGAGGCCAACCTGGGACTTATCAATTGTCACTCAGATTTCTAGTTTCAAGCTTTCTGAATAATCATCAAGGTTTGTATGTGGCTTTTGTGAGGCATTCCATAGTCTACATAATCCACAGTTGCTTATCTGTACAATAGAGATAGCAGTGCTCTTCTGTCATCCACCAGTGTGGTGAGGATGTTGCTAAGATTCAGTAGTATGGCCTTAGAGTAATGAGATGGAGAATCATAGAGTGGTTTGGGCAGGAGCAGACTTCAAAGATCATCTAGTTCCAGCCCATTGCCATGGGCAGGGACACCTCACACAAGACCAGGTTGCTCAAAACCCTGTCCAACCTTGCCTTAAACACTTCCAGGGCTAGGGCATCTACAAATTCTCTGAGAAATTAAACAACATGACAAACAGTATTCAGTGGATGCTCTCAAGCATACGTAAACTAGATTCATGCATACACATTAGTACCTTTTGGCAAAATATTTTTCTATGCAGAAATGCTCTACTGAGGGAACACAGCTTTCTGCAAAAGTATTTTGGTCTCTGTGAAGCTTGCTTTGTGAAGGGGCCTTTATTCCAAAATGAAGAATTCTGTGTCTTCATCTGTTTGTCCAGCCCTTCATTTGAGTTAGGAAAGGTCAAAATTCAACTCCAAGCTCTGTCTGATTCAGGGTAAGGCTGTAAATCGATTTTCCACTTCCCAGGAGATAGGTGCAGCAACAGTCAGTGGCTTTTGTGATTCAGACTCCAGTAAGAAGAAATCACAGATCACTCCCATGCTATTCTTGAAAGCTGGATTCTTGTCTTTTATTTTCCACTGGTGACAATTATGCTATTAAATAATTAAAACACATACTGAGGTGTAGTACAGAATATAAATTGCAGAATTTTTGAATTTGTTGTTCAATACCAGTGTTTTCACCTTTCAGGGTGTGCTGATGGTTGGTCCCCCTGGTACTGGCAAAACAATGCTAGCGAAAGCTGTTGCTACAGAATGTGGAACAACATTCTTCAATGTGTCTTCCTCTACCCTGACGTCTAAATACAGGGGCGAGTCTGAGAAGCTGGTCCGCCTCTTGTTTGAAATGGTATGTCCTCAGTGACGTGGTCTGGAGTGAGAAAGGATCTCAGTTTTCTGCCCCTTCCATGTCGAGAAGTATGAGGTTCATGTAACTGACACCCCTTCAACCAGCTAGAAAAACATAATCCCTTTTTTCCCCATCCTTTTCTGCTATGTTGTTGAGGATTAAAAAGAAAATGGTTGAAGACTGATGTTTAGGATACCATTTTATAGACTTAACATAGTCTAAGTCATGGCCTTATCAGAAATTCAGTTCTCATTCAGTTTGCAATTACAAACACATAGAAAGTAGGTTTGAAATCTAAAGGGATATGGAATTGTTACTATAGAAGTAATACATGTTTTAGTTATCTTTCTGTTCTTCAATGATAGACACTTCTCATTGAAGGTGCGGATGCAGTCTGACACATGAAGCACATGCCTATGTGGACCTCTTCTGAAGAGTCTTTCACATCTTGGGGATCTCTATTGTATTTCTACCACATTCTCAGTTAAAATCTGTCTCTCTTGAGATAGACTGAACTCCCTTCTGTCCCCTCGCCAGCACAAAAAACTGCAAATTGCCTATATTTTTGTTGTGTTCCTTTTTCCCTTTGCAAGACTGGTTGCTGAGGAAAACTAGCTGACACTGAGTGGCTCAAGGGATAAAATTTAAAGTGTATGAACTTCAGCATATGCCAGAGTGTCTGTAAATCAAGGTTTGAAATTACTTTCTTGTGACTGGCAGGGAAGATATGTATGGAGTATGTCTAGTGGGACTGCATCATGGCCTGTGCTTGCTGCTGCATCCTTAATGTTTTTGTTTGAATAAAGGCGAGGTTTTATGCTCCAACAACGATCTTCATTGATGAGATAGATTCCATCTGCAGCCGCAGAGGCACATCCGACGAACACGAGGCGAGTCGCAGAGTCAAGTCAGAGCTGCTTGTGCAAATGGACGGTAACATGTGTTTAGATCTATAAGAGTTTGGGGCTGAGTGGTAGCGTAAGAACTTGAGCAATTTGGAAAACCTGGCTTTATGGACAGGGAAAAAATAAGGCAGAACTTTAGAGTACTGTGTTCTAGGAGTGTTTAGAGGCAGGTGACTGGAAAAAAAAGTGTTTTGAATTATTTTTTCTTAAATGATTTTGATGGTCAGTTCGAAGCTCTTATTTAGAGATACAGATGCTAGAAGAAGCAGATAATGGAGATTTGTTCAGTTTAGTACATGTTTTTAATGTGATTTAATTTCTTCCCTTTGCTCAAGTCTCTGGTTTGGAGACTCCATTGTGAGATCTGATTTTGTTGTATGCTGTGATGACAAGTAATACTACCCTTTTAGTCATATTTTGTACCTGTTCTGTGCAGGTGCATGTGCTGAGGATGGTCATCAGAAGAATACTGTATGACATAGTGGTACTGTATGCAATACCTGTGTATTGCAGTTATTGGCTAACTATGATTTGTAATATCCTCATGTGCTCAGGTTCATTGTGGTAAACTCAGGGCAGGCAATGTTTTTCCCCCAAGTGCTAATTTCTTTGCAAACCTCATTTGGGAGTCTAAGGAGTGATTGTCTTTCTTCTATGGCCAAATTTGCCAGAGATAGTGTTTTTCATGGGATTAGCAGGGCCACACTCACATATAATTGTGTTACTAGCACTGTCAAAGAGAGCCCTCCCCTTTCTCAGTGAAAGAACGAACTGTCCATTTCTCTGTGACAGTGATGGTCTTGTCACACCTAAGATATAGGGAAGTTTGGAAAATGGCAGTAAGATTATACAGAGATGTTGCTTAGCTTTGTCTGTCTGTGTAGTGTTTCTTAGCAAGCATCTCAGGAAGAGCTATGGAATAAAATTACTCTAAACTCTTGTACTTGTAGGAGTAGGTGGTGCTCTGGAAAACGATGACCCTTACAAGATGGTTATGGTATTAGCAGCTACAAATTTTCCCTGGGATATTGATGAAGCTCTCCGACGGAGGCTGGAGAAGAGGATTTATATACCTTTGCCCACAGGTATGTTTGCTATGAATGTTTTCCTTTAAAATGGCTTTTGTATTATGTACTTAGGACTGCTGCAGGACTGTTTGGTTTGCAAAACATCTTCATATTTTTCTGATTAGCAGTGAAATTTAAGGGTTAATCATTTGGTTGGGTCACTTTATTTTTAAAGAGGGAGAGAAATAAACAAAAAAACTTGCTTGGGGGCTTAGAAACAAAGAACTGTGGCATTTCACTGCAAGCCCATTGATGGGTTCTTACATTTTGGAAGAGCATTAGCTTTAATGAGCCTAGAATTATTTTAAATGTTTAACAGTCAGTCCTTGAGCGATCATCAAAGGCAGCCTTTAGACATGTTCAGAAATACTGCAAATGCACTCTGTGCCCTTGCAGACAAATGCAAAGAAGTGGGCCCATGAATTTTCACTTACAGGCTTAGTTCATTGTAAATCACTGCTTGCTCGCCTTTATGACTGTGCTTCGAGTCACTCGGAATGCAGCAGGCTGATTGCTTCCCTGCCCGAAGGTGTCTCTGCTTGCGTTGTCTTTCTGAGCTGTCATTCACCTGTCCTATTAATTTTGAGATTCCTATCACTAGAATTTTGCATAGCTTCGTTTCTTCTTGCTGCAGCAGGTGCCTCATCTCCATGCATGAGCACTCAAGATAACAAGATGCATGTTCATGGTGACAGCAGTTGTGATTGAGTTTAGCAGGTATAAGGACACCTAATAGTTGTACAGCTTGTCTTTGCAGCTTACAGACAGTAATAGTCTCTAACAGGATGCCTGTCTTTATGACCAATTAGTTTGAAATTCTATCAGTTCCTGCTCCTGTTTCTAATTAGACTGGATTTTTTTTTGACACCATGCATTACACCCTGGACAACATACAAGATGTGCTCCAGGTTTATTTCCAGTCTTGTGTTTTGTTACATCTTTTGTAAATAAGAATGTTGAGCTCCTTCGTGCAAATCTAAATGATGCATTTATAACTGCACTATGTGATTTGGTGTGGTCTGGCATTTTAATTGAAAAAGTGATAGAATGTGTCATATATACAGCTGTGTATTGTGGAATTTGATGCAACTGCATATTCTGCCTTGTTTCATTTTCAAATACTGCAAGGACTTGCTTATCCCCATAGCAAAGATTAGAAGAATGGTCTCTGGTACAGGATGCTCTCTGCAGGTACGCCATATGTACATTGAGCTCTGTAAATAATAAATCCCAATTTTATAGCCAGTGACAGTTGTGTATATTGATAACTCTATATTCTTGACAGTTATGCAAAGCACACAATCAAGCTATATAAGTTATTTTATATTTTCCCTTCCCTCTTTTTTTTTTAATTTAGGGGCATCGATAAGTAATGTATGCATGCACATATCCCTAAGGCTTTTAGGGTTTTCTGCTGCTACTTCTGTTGTGGTTGTCCTCTTTTTTAGGTCATAAAAATTGGTCACTCTGGGAATAAAGATGCTGAGCTGGTGCCATGATTTTAACCCCAGCTGGCAAGTAATCATGCAGCCACTCACTCACTTCCCCCTGTTGGGATGGAGGACAGAATCAGAAGAGTAAAAGTGAGAAAAGTCATGGTTTGAGATAAAGACAGTTTAATAAGTAAAGCAGTAGTTGCTCATGCAAGCAAAACAAAACAAGGAATTACTTCATTACTCCTCATTGGCAGGCAGGTGTACAGCTATCTCCAGGAAAGCAGGGCTCTGTCATGCATAATGGTTTTGTTGGAAGACACAATGCCATAACTCCAAACATCTCACACATTCTCCTTCTTTACCCGGCTTTATATACTGAGCATGACATTGTAAGGTGTGGGATGTTCCTCTGGTCAGTTGGGATCAGCTGTCCTGGCTGTGTCTCCTCCCAGCTCTCTGTGTGGTCCCAGCTCACTCACCGATGGGATGGTGTGAGGAGCAGTAGAAACCTTGACTGCTCAGCATCAACCAAAACACCAGTGTACAGACACCATTCTCATCCTAAATCCAAAACTTCATGCTATACCAGCTGCTACTATGCTGCTTAACATTTGTACCCAAATGCACATATGTAGATGCCCTCTGCAAGAAAAATGATTAATTGGTTGCATAAGTGCTCATTTACAAGCTAGTTATCACTTTATGCACACTGCACCTAGGTCTGAAAGTGGGATACTAGGGCTGTTGTATTGTAAATATATTAATGTGGTTAGTATATTAATATATCTGTTTTCTATCAGGCTTCAGCAGATTTCTTGGGTCCCAGCTGGGTAAAGTTCTTAAACATATGCTTTAAAGTTCAGCCTATTGTTGAGGGGTTTATGCTTTCTGAAGCTCTGTTAATGGAATCCTCATTGTGGTTCTGATGGAACTGTCTGAATAATACGCAGTCAAACACTTGAGCTGCCAGTGAATCGAAGGGGATGTGAGAAGGAAACATTTGTAGGACTGTGCTTTTGTGCCCTTGGGTAGTATGTGACCAAATGCTTTGTCACCTGAGACATAACAGATGTTTTTAATGATGTGTGACTTTGGAAAATATCTCAAAAGTATGCTGTTTTGATATAGTGCTTTTAGCCATATACTTTGACTTTGTTGTATTTGATTTTCTACTTCACTGTGTTTTGTTCTGTCTCTTTTATTAAACTCTTTTGTTTGAACTTTTCACTGAAAAATGTAAGTTGTGGTTATATCTCTTTTTTAATGTTACTCTTGCAAGTCTTCAAATGAGTCTTTTTATGTTGTAGCAAAAGGCAGAGCAGAACTACTTAAGATTAATCTGCGGGAAGTAGAACTGGATCCTGATATCAGCCTTGAAGAAATTGCTGAGAAGATTGAAGGCTATTCTGGTTCTGACATCACTAATGTTTGCAGGTATCTCAGGCCTCCTTAAACTGCAAATAAAACTGCATGAAAAGTCATTGCTTACATTATGTGAGGCAAGGCAGTACCCACTGCAGCTGAAGACGTGGCTTCAGTGACTACATCTGAGGCTTAAATTTATTTACTGGAGCCGTACATTATAGTTGTATGGAGCAGTCTAAAAACCATGGCATCTTTGTATGGGATCTGATAAAGTTTTCTTGGCTCTGGGGTAAAAAGAAATAACTGAGCAAATCTTGCATTACTATTGTCTGCATTTGTTGAATATTTTTTTTACATAGCACAAAACAGGATTGGAACTTTATATTTCATTTTAAATCTCATATGTACATTATCCAGAATTTTGTGATGCAAAGGAAGGCTTCACAGAATGCTTTTTTGGGGCTTCTATACGTGACATGTTTGGATATCTTGTTTGCTAGCATGGCCTTGGTTTCTGCCTGAATCTTTTTGGTGCAAAGCTAATGCAGATAGTTTAGAGCATTAGTGTTGAGTTTATTTCCATCCTGTGCCCACAATTAGTTTCATTTTTTGACAAATGAGGCTCTTCTGTTGGAGGATAGGTATTTGAAAAAACTTACCAGTAGGAAGTCTACATCCCTCACAATGTTAGGATCCCTGCCAAGAGAAACTGATCCTTCAAGAATGTGACTTGGGATTTTTTTTTCTTCCCCTGCTGCTTTGCTGAAATTGTGAAATGACTTCATGGTTTTGAAAACTTGGTGTGTGTCACATGGTACAATAGTTAAATTACCTGTTCTCCCTGAGGCCTGTGGTATCCCTTGCTGGGAAAAACCTGGGGGAAAAGAAAATGTAATTTCAGGCTGCATGTGGGCCATGGTGTGAGAAATGAACAATGTTCTCTATGCCAGCAGGCCTTACTGGCACCATCCAAGCTGGGGAGTAGCTGAAGCAGGTAGAGCATGAGAAACCACAGGCACTAATGGCCTCAGCCCTGCAGAGCCATGTGCCACTAGGGTCTGATGTTCCATGCTCTGCCCTTTAGAGAGTCAGGTGCTACATGCAACCAGGCTGCTCTCCCAGCACTCGCTGACAGTCCTTTTGAGCTGCACGGTGGAGACAAGGTTGAAATCTAAGGGGACAGGAGTGCAAAATCTAAACTACTTTAAAACAAGTGCAGTTCCTATCCCACCTTGCCCTTTTCTGCACTGCAGTTGTAAGATTTCATCTCCGTGAATCATTGTATAAGGTTTTCAGTTTTATAGTTTTAATTATCTCTGCACATTTACCATATGCTTAAGTGGGTTTTGGTGCCAGTGATTCTTTATGTTGAATTAATGTAGCGATCTGGGAACACAGAATCTAACAAAGATGTGAACTGCATCTTCTAGGGTAAATAAGCGCTCTCTTAAGTGTTCCTGACAGAGGTTTCTAGCAAGAGAATGCAATCAGAATTAATAGGCTTACAGCACGTGCTGCTCGTGATTAGTTCCCATGCATTGTCCTGTATTTCCAGGGATGCCTCTTTAATGGCAATGAGACGACGTATTAACGGCTTAACAGCAGAAGAGATTCGTGCACTTTCTAAAGAGGAGCTTCAGATGCCGGTTACCAAGGGGGACTTTGAGCTGGCTCTGAAGAAAATTTCCAAATCTGTCTCTGCTGCAGACCTGGAGAAGTATGAGAAATGGATGGCGGAGTTTGGATCTGCTTAATCTCAGTGACAGCTCTCCTATGCTTGAGTCTTATTATTTTTGTTGTTTTCATTTGCAAAATGAGTTAGAAATCTTTTTAAAGGTTTAATAAAGGGTCTCCCTCCACCCCCATCCCACCTTCTTCTGGTCTCAAGATCTTTTAAACTCCATTTACCTTTAAAGGGAGTGAACAGAATAATGAGGTGACGTTGTAAAAGATATATTACCTCTGAAATAGTAGAAGAAATAAGACAAACGGGAAGGGGACAAATGTAGTTGTGAGGATAATTTTTTTTTCAAATGAAAAGCAGTGTTACTTAACCTCCTCAAAGTCGTCTTTCATCTGGTGGATGACTGGACACACTAACAAGGGCTTGCTATACCCCCTGCTCTTCAGTACTGCCTTTCTGTTGAGCTGCTGACTCTGTCTCCCTCGATTGTGGCATTGACGTTACTGTTCTCTCTCTGCTGGAATATGCAGAGCAAAGCCTGTGGATTAATTGGCATTACACAGAGGAAATGAAGGTTAGTATTTCATCAAGATGTGGGCTCAGCTCTCCTCTCATGTACACCCATTTGGAATTCCTGTCACTTCAGACTGGACTGATGTTACCTCTGACAGTTTTTGATGGAAGTGAGAGGAAAAGGGTCTTGTTTGCTCTCAGTGTAGTTTGTTTGATCTCTGAACAGTCTTTTTACCTGTTTGACCAGTAGACACTTTGAAGTTTGTCCAGTAGGCACTTTGACTTAAGTCTTGCACTTTCATGCTAATGTATCATCCTGTACTTTTCCTGTGATATTTAGATATTATTATTGATATTTAAATACCAAGAGTTCAATGCAGTAAAGACACTAAAAACCAAGACTGAATTAAAAAAAAAACAAGGCTGTCCTTAAAACACATGGCTCTGGACTTAAAATTCTTCTGATCAGACATGAACTCTTTTCTAACTTTACTAGGCAATGGAATATGCACCTGTTGATGTTGTTGAACTGCCTGTGCATCCTAAATTTTTTTTAATGATGTTTTCTTAAAAACGTATGTATGTTATTGTTTGAGGGGAAAAATAGTCTTGTATGATCTCATTTATGTCGATTTCTGTTTCTTGCCATGTACCAGTGTGCATAAGGATTGGCTTATAATCTTAAGCATGATAAATCATGCTACATTTCTGTGGCATGAGAAATCTAAGTTAATATTCTCTGGAGTATTAACTGCTGTGCAGACTATATGAGCTTTTCACAGACTCAAGCTGCAAGTCTGATGTAAGAAGGTTAGCTGTTGTACGAATGAGAAGGAGAGGTCAAGTGTACAGAAAAATATGCAAGCTCTCAAATTTTTGGTGATTTTGTGAGCTACAACAAAGGATTTTGGTGGATGTGCTGTGCAGTTCGATAGGTATTCTGCCTTTTGGCTCCCTGCTGAGATTCCTAGTGGAATAACCAGGTATGGCAAACTGGACTAAGAAACAGATAACACCTTCTCTTGAATGGGAATGTATCCTTGCTTGCTTCCATTTGCTAGTTCTTGGAAGTTCCTAATTCAGCACAGTGGTGTTTTGGGCCATGATATCTGTACCACTAAGGCAAATGCTGCTTGGCTTTATCCACTCTTCTGTTGCATTGGCTGTCAGGGTATGTGCATGACAGCTCTGCAGCATGTGTCTGATTATCCGAATGACTTTTGAAGCTGTTTTGCCATTGTTTCTTTGTCTGCATTCCCTTTTTCTTTCTTTCTGCATGAAGACAGTGTCTGTCATCAGTCCTATAATTTTAACTGGTTGCCCCAGTTTGCCAGAAGAAGCACCATGGAGATTCCATCAGTCTTCCATTTGCCCTGAAACTCAATCAGGGCTACTGATAAGTGTACTTCCATGTGAGACTCCTGAAAAACATATTTTTGGGCCCCTGGACTGCTTGAGATCCAGCTGCTGTGCAAATCTTTCCATGGATAGAAATTCTTCACTCACTACCATCAGGCTCTGTTACACCCCTGGAGAGGAAGGTTAGTGCAGAAAAACCATCAGCTTGTCCCCTCTTCACCTACAGGGAGATTAAATGCTTCTTTCCTGACCAGTTTGCTGTAACTGCACAGCAGAGCCCTTGGAATTCACAGTACCAGTGGCGAAGGTGAGCAAGCAGAGGCTGTGTTGACTCTGTGATTTTTGGATAAATTCATACTAGGGTTAGTCTGTTCCTCCCAGGGAATATCTACTTCACTGAAAGAAACATTTGAAAATATCACTACAGACTGTCATTTCTTCCTCAGGAAAGCTGTAGGCTGCAGTCATTGCTCTTGTTTGTTTTTCTGCCGAATCTTTTGTGGCCCCAGCCAGATTAGCACTTTGGGATCTCTTGAGAGAGAGGTCCTTGCTTCTCAAGGAGCTTGGTCTGTACAGGCAAGATCTAGAATGGAGTAGACCTTACTAGTAACTTATCCTGCACAATTGTCCAAGAGCAATAATGGGATTCAACAGTTGCTGCTTGGGAAGGTCTAAGTACCAGTTTCCTCAGAGTCATGTTGCCAGCAGCAGAGCTATTCCTGCTGATGAAAGCACAGCATTTAGCAAAAATGCCATTTTTTACCTCTTTGATAAACCTCCTATCTTCAAGGGTTAAACTTCCCTCTTGGATATTAAGGAAAAATCCCTGTACTGGGCATTTCCTCTAGTAGGAATTATTCAGGTGCTGTGGTTTTTTTTTCTAAAGGTCATGATTTCTACCCCAAATATGTTTTTCCTAGAGATCCATTCATCCTTTACTGCTTCAGAACAGAGAAGTGGAAGTTTCCAGGCTGCAGTTGTTTGTGTGTACAGTGGTTGTGCCCAAGCATTACACCCAGGCCTGGGGCCCCAGTAGGTCAGGCAGTCTCCAAGACAGAGACCTTCCCTTCCCTTCTGAGACTTTTCAGAATAGGAATCGGACCCCGTGTGCTGATCCTGACATCTCTACGGCGTCACTGTGGTGCAGACACCCAGGAGGCCTCAGAGACCAGGTTATTAACTCAAACAGTGGAGTGCAGCCAAGGAAGAAGGCCAGGCCAACTGCAGCAGCAACTCGAGACCCTAAGGATGAGCTTAGGGCTCAGCATAAGTCCAATACTTGTCCCACTGTGGGAAACCCTTGTGTAGGGATTTTGGGTTCCTCAGAGAGCAGCTCACAGCCTTCTGTGAGAATTTGTTCCATCTGTGTCTGTATGTGTATAGAGATACACACACAGTGTGTGGTGCTGCAATAGTCTGCACCTAACTTACATAAAATAACCCGCATTTTAAAGCTGTGTTTGTGTGTCTCTTTCTAAACATCTGTGAAGGCCTCTTGGGTGGCACTCTTTAATTTTTGTACAATAAGCAATCTGGTTGTATGAAGTAATAAATGTATGCCTAGAATCTGTTTGTCTCACTGGGGTTGGGCTTTGCTGTTAGCTGTTTCCAAAGGCTGCCATACAATGCAGAGCTTTTCAATGTGTCGTGATGGCATTGAACTCGCCAAAGTCCTGGAGAGAGAGCATTTAAAGCAGAGTCTGTTTTTCTTGGGTAACGCTGTCAGCAGTGCTTTCCCTCTTAAATCAGCCTTTGATTGCCACAAGCTATAAAATGGGGAATGCTGCAATGCCCAGCACGTGGAAGGAGGGCGGGAGAGAGGAGAGCAGAGGCCCCAGCAGATGTTCAGTGTTAGCACCTGATTCAGACCTCACAGAGCCAGGCAGGCTTTTTTATGGCTTGCCCTGGGCTGGAAGTATAATCAGGCTCCAGAGAAACTCATCTTGTCAGCTGCCTGCCCACCAGAAGACTTTCAAGAGCAAAACTTCTGTTAGGAAAAAGAGTTTTAAGACTTGGAAAGAGACCCCAATTCTCGTAGGACTGAGTTGATTTTTTTGAATTTTCTCCCTAACTTCCTTCTGAAAGAACATGTAGTTTCCAGTGCTTCACAGTGCCTCGGAGATGAAAAAGTGGGCAAGGGAAATTGCTGATCAAGGGATTTCTGGGAGGTCAAATCTTTGCATAGAAAGTTCAGCTCACCCCAGTTTAAAAGAGACTGTGAAATAGCAAAGGTGCATTGGCTTGTTCTGATCATCGTAAAGATGAAAGAGCTTGTGTGCTGTAAAGAAGCCCTACATCAAGTGAGCAGAGATTGAGCTGTATGAGCCAGGCACAAGGAGGTGGATGCAGCAGAGGAAGCAGTGAAAATTTTTTTTTTTTTATTACCTGTTTCTGGAATAAGCCACCCCAAATCAGTTCATGGTCTGAAATTTTTTTCTGATCTATAGTGACAGAACATGACAAAGGTGCAAGTGAATGTGCAACTGGGCAGGGAGCCTGGGAGTGGCAGAGCAGCACACTGGTGTGAAGTGGGTGGCAACACAATGGTGGCAGCTGAGGACTGCTCAGTGCAAGGCATCCACCAGACAATGCTGTAGGGGCAGGCTACAGCCAAGCCAGGGGGGAGTAGTCTTGGGAGCCCTGTGATGGAAAAAAGCAGACTACACACAAAATGGTAGGAATTGGAAGAGATCATCAGACATTGTCTAGTCCAACACCCCTGCCAGAACAGCATCATCTAGAGCAGGTTTGACAGGAACATGTCCAAGTGAGTTTTGAGTGTCTGCAGAGATAGAAATTCCCACCACCTCTCTGGGCAGTCTGTTCCGGTGCTTTGTCACCCTCGAAGTAAAGAAGTTGCTCCTTATATTTAAATGAAACTTCCTATGCTCAAGTTTGTGCCCATTACCTCTTGTCCTAGCACTGGGCACCACTGAAAAGAGACTGGCCCCATCCTCCCAACACCCACCATTTAAGTATTTGTAAGCATTGATAAAATTCCCTGCTCAGTACTTTTTTCCAGGCTGAAAAGACCCATGTCTTTCACCCTTTCTTCACAAGACCCCTAATCATCTTTGTGGCCTTTTGCTGAGCCCTCTCCAGCAGTTTTCTGTCCTACTTGAACCAGGGAGCTCAGAACTGGATGCAGTACTCCATGATGATTGTAGCAAAGGCAGGGAGATGCTTCAGTTCAGAGAATGTGGCACACGGTCTTTCTTGCTCATGCTGTTTCTTGAGAACTGTGTGAAAACTTGGCTGTGGCTGCAGATGCCTTGGTGTCCTGTGTTTCAGAGCCTGGCTTCCACATCAACCTGAGCAAACAGGGCTGCAGTACCAAGTGAAGTTCCTACCTCCCACAGCACACTGCTTTCTAAGCCAGCCTGGTTTTCTATGCCAGCTGTGATCTGTTCTTCTGACCCACCTACTGCATATGCTGTTGTTCAGTTCCTCTAATAAAGGAGCTGCTTTTGTGTGCTACAGAGAGTTCTTTTGCCATACTTCTACACATGCCTACACCTAGCTGT
This sequence comes from Turnix velox, assembly GCA_013400935.1. Taxonomy (NCBI): domain Eukaryota; kingdom Metazoa; phylum Chordata; class Aves; order Charadriiformes; family Turnicidae; genus Turnix; species Turnix velox. The sequence goes on from VZTY01034423.1 coordinate 28,375, forward strand.
CTTGGAAAGATCCAGGCAATTTTCCTCTTCTTCAGAAGCCCCCAAGTAGCATTAAAGAGAATGGGATGAGATGTCTTGACTATCCTGGTTGCCCAATGCAACAACACTCACCTCAACAGCCAGGGAGGTGCCACAAGGAAAGTTCCGGCTCTGTTATGAAGAGGCAAAGTGTGAGGATGTTCCTACCCCTACTGCAAGGCCAGAGTGGGTCATAACTTGTCCAAGCTCTGTTTCTGGCTTTCGTGTACTTGTGACTTCAGTGGTTTTCTCTCTGTTAGGGGGAATCCTGGGGGTTTTTCTTCAGTGTCAGGGTTTTGGGGATTCCATGATCTGGATGGTATGTGACATTGCAGAGTCCATGCCCAACCTGCTTAGTTTTGGAGGGCAACATCATGCACTTCCTTGGCTGGCTGCTCTTACAGTGAAGTTGCTTTCTGCAGCTTCACAGACACTTAAATATAGTATTTGGACTATCAGAGAGGAATTCTCCAAATAAGAGGAGTGAGGGAAAAGAAGAGAAATTAGAAAGAAATTTTCCAAAAATAGAAGCAAATTCTTACTACTGGATTACAGCTGTGTTGCTCCCAGTCCCTTGCAGAAGTTGTAAAAGAAACTCTTGGAAGTAAGAGATTTTTGAACTTGACTTTAGAGAGCAAGAAAGGTAGAGAAACATTTGCCCAGAGGAAGATACTGGACTACCCAAATTGTCAAGAGCTAAAGTTTCTTCTTTTTGTGGCTTTCCTTTTTGTCTAGCAGTTCCACTGCTGGGCTGCGCCTTCTGGTTCCAATTTGTTTTTAAATAATTACCATTGTTTATCTGTCTCTCCGACAGCCTTTGCAGATGAATTGGTTCCACAGAGCCCTCTTTTGCCTAGCAGTTGGTGTTCTTGCACAGCATGTTGCGTGACATCTAATTGATCAGGCTGATGGCATGAGATCTTCGTTATGATGTAAAGGTCACTGGTGTGGTGAAGGTGAGAGGATCCGCGCTGAATAGCAATTGGACTGGTGGCAGCAGAAACCATAGCAACTCAGCACAGGTTTATAAATACAATGGAGAAAAAAAAAGGGAATAACCTTAAGGAGCTGCTGACAAGACTGCAATATGCATGTTGAGAACAGTGTTCTTTGCTGGTGAGGGGAATGTGCGTTAGAGGGTGGAAGTGGCTCAGCAAGCAGAGAAAGCCAGTGACAGGTTTTGTCCCCCAGCCTTGCTGCCTAAAAATGTGCCAGTCTATAGGGCACTTTTGTTATGGCCTCTACAAAATCTGCCTGTTTTGTAATCAAATCTGATTTCCTGATAGAATCATAGAATCAAGGAATAGTTTGGGTTAGAAGGGATCTTAAAGATCATCAAGTTCCAACCCCCCTCCCATAGGCGGAGACACCTCCCACTAAATCAGGCTGCTCTGTGCCTTGTCCTGCTTGCTCCTCATCTTGAAATGTCTCCAAGCTTTGGGATAAGTGGGGGGCAGGGTGTTTTGGAAGGCTAGAGGAATAAGGGGATGTTGATTGTCATGTGTTTCTCCAGGCCCTGGGGCTCTTCTGTGCTTGGTACTGTTCAGGGGTGCTCAAGAAGAGATGCTTCAAATGCTACTGGGGAGCTGATGTGGTAGAAGGATGAGGAGAGAGGTGGTCACTCATCCAAGGTCCTGGGATCGGTGGAAGAGACAAAAGTGTCCCTTTGACTCCCAGTTCCTAATCCTAAAGCATGCAATATTGTTCTTCAGTAGCTTTTAATTTATGGCCCTTTGGGTCTTTTTCTACCAGAGCCAACGATCCCTGTATTGTGATCCCTGTTTGTGATCCCAGTTTGTTTTTCTTAAGTGCCTCCTGCAAGCCCTTAACTAATAGCTTGTGGTGTTCCTGGGGCTTGCAGATGATGATTTGAAAAGCACTGGCCCATGTCATCCTTGGCTTGCCTGAATTTCTGATGGAAGTGAGTCTATAATGGATGCCATCAGTTTTGTTTTCTTCATGTGAGCTTGCTCAGGAAGACAAAACTCAGTAAATGTGAGGTTCTTCTGGGGACTTTATTTACAGTGTGTTTTTTTCTGTGCATATTAGCATTTCATCAGCACGTGGCACAGCCATTTAAAATAAATATTTGTCTTTCCTTGATTTATGCTTGTATGGAAAGGTCTCCAAGTATGCATATCTACTCCTCTGTTACATTTAATTAGACATCTCTGCAATGGTGCTGGAGGACTCAGCTCCTTCCCCCTCATCAAGGAGCTGTGATTCATATTCTCCTCCTCTGAGGAGGATGAATCCATGTGCTCAGGGGAAGCAGGGCAGGCCACTGTACCCTTGGCTCCTGATCCTGGGAATTTAGATTTATTTCAGCTGGGAACTTGCCCAGCTTCAGCGAATGCTTGGTGCCTGATTCACACACTCACCTCCTCATGTTCTTCACATTCTAAGACAGCTCTCCTTTGGGAAGACACAACCCCAAGCTGTGAGAACAAACAACTTAGGCTAGGGAGATGCTTCAGGAGGAGATCAGGCAGAGATGGAGGAGGACACCATGCTGGGGTGCATCTTGATGTGCCCACCCTGTCCCAGCAAGGGAAATCAGCAGAGAGGATACTTCCTCCAGCCTGCAATACACATGCAGATGGGAGTAGAGTGAGAAACTTGATTTAAAGCAAAGGAACACATGAAAAACTAATCAGTTTTAAGACAGAGTAGAGCCTGCCACTGCCAGTGACCCGGGAGGCCTTTTCCAGCTCTGTGACATATCCAGATATTGTGTGTTCTCACACATGATTGGGAAATTTTCTACTAGTTTCCAATCTAATTAAGATCACACTTGATTTATATCCATCTGATCATATGTGAATGTCGCCTTCCAATTAATAGTTCCTACTCCCTAATATTTATCCTACATCCAGTAATGTACTTAAAGAGTCATCATATAAAGCAACACCTTGTGCTTTATTAGATGGTACAAGCCCTTTCAGTCCCTTTTGTAAGGCAGATCCTCCTCAGCAAGTTTTTTTTCCACCAGAGCCTGATTGATTGTTTCTTTAACACAGATCACCAGAAGTGTACATGATGGATCCATAGCCTGCACATGGCACCTTACCCAGTAAAGCAAGATAAAAAGGGAATTGTCAACATGGCATGTGGCTGTAATCAAATAAATAAAGCAAGTATTTGGTTGTATAACCTATGGGAGGGCACAAGGCCATATCATTGCACAGCAACTAAGGCTTTTTAGACAACTGAGACAATGATAGGCAGTGGGATATACAGGGAAAGAGGGGGAAGATGCGGGAGCTCCCCAAGGAATGCCATGAGAAATTATTTGGGAATTCTATTGGTGGAGCTAGGTGCACCCACAGGGTTTGACACCACACAGTTTCTGGGGGTATTTGAATGCTGCACAGACAAAGGGGAAGAAGAGACTTGGGACCAGTTAACAGGCTCCAGAGGTAGCATGGCCACCAGCAACTTGGGATGAGCATGACTGTGGAGTGACGAGATGGATCACATCTCCCTTCTGCAAGTCTGCATCTCCCAGATGTTCTTCTGTGTATGCAGAATTCTGCTGGGCCTGAGTTATTATGGCACTCACACTCAGGTCCCCAGTGCCAGGAATACCCTGCTGCTCTGTGCAGAATCCTGCTGGTACCTGGTTCTCCAGTGCATGCTTCTTTGATGAATCTTGAGGTATCCAGGAACAAAACCAAACTGCAGTCTCCCAAAGGGACCTGTAAAGCTTTTGGCACCCTGTTGTGTCAAAACCAAATCCATTTAGATTTAATAGATTCCCTTTGTATCTGGTGGTAGTTGTTACAGACAAGGTGAGAATAAAGCTGTTGTGCTTCTGCTCCTTGGTGACAGGGATGGGTTGGTGGTTTTCCAGTCATGACACTCTGCTAGGGCTGAGTGTAGGTGTGCCAGATGCCTGCAGATAGCCAAAGCTTCCCTGCAGAGGGTTTGGAGACTCTACCAATGTAAAGGCTTTGCCTCTCATTAGTGGCTCCACAACTCTGCTTCTAAAATCATAGGACCACCTAGGTTGGAAAGCACCTTACAGATGCCAAAAAATCATCACTAAACCACATTTCTAAAAACTATGTTTGCCTATTCTGAATGTCCAGACTAACCCTCTCCTGGTGCAACATGAGGCTGTTTCCTCTTGTCCTATAGTCTTTTACATGGGACAAGAGATTGACTCTCAACTCTCTACAATGCCCTTCCAGGTACTGTAGAGAGTGATAAGATCTCCCCTCAGCCTCCTTTCCTCCAAGCTCCCTCATAAGACCTTATTCTCCAGACCTCTCACCAACTTTTTTTTCCCTCAAATATTTCTTTCTCCAAGATTTCTTCCAGACAGAGGTCTTTATACCTTATTTCAACTCTCAGATATTGTGCTAGGAATTACCAGCAGGCTGCCTGGCAAGGATTTCCCTCTGCTAGTGTAGAGCAGTGTTAGGAGGACAAATTCCATCATGTTTAAGTAAAAAATGCTTGTCTGGATTTGGTGAAGGACATGAGCAAACTTATGTCTGGACACACCTGACAGAGTCCAACGCACACTTCCCAGTGTAAGCTTGAGACCATGTTGGATGTGATTGGACAAAGACTGTAGGAATTCCTGGTGTTGGAGCAAGTCTTGGGGTGGTGACACAACTACCTGATTTAGGACCCAAGGCTGCTTTACAAGGCTGAGTTTGTAGCTCCTTTTTCCCCTCTTTGATATTTAACTTTTCTGCTCCTTCCTCTCAAGCTGTTAGTTTTGGCAGGATATAGGCAGGCTTTAATTGTGCTCCAACCATCATAAAACTCACTTGAATTCCCATATCTTCTCATTCACCCTGGGGAAGGGGATGATGATGCAGAAGAGGGGGAGGTGCCAAGCATTGCACTTGAGGAGCTGCATGAAGATGGCCAGGTCTTCCCTGGTCATGCAGCTCATTTTTAGCTGGATCTACCCTGCACAGGGCTGAGAGTGCTCCTGAAGAAAGTGGTTGGAAATGCTTCTTCTTACACTAAATGCACTAAAAGGGAACCAGCAGGTGTGCTCTGACTGTGGTGTGTGCTCTGAGACAAAATTTGCTGTGTCTTTGATGGTTAAACTGTGCTTCCTTGCAGCTGGTGAGTTAAACCAGTCTCTAGATTCAGGCAGAAGGACTCAGACACTCACACCTCCTCCTGCTTGGACAGATGGTTGTGGTCTGTAGCTATAGCAAGGTAATTCACCCCAGGAAACCCCTGCTGCTGTAGAGAATTGGTTGTCCCCTTGAATCACTTTAGAGCCCACTAGATTTTGGTCTCTTACAAGAAGTTTAAAGCTGATTCACAAGAGTGCTCAAAACTTGTTTATTCCCAGGTGTGTTTATTACCACACACCTTCCTATAGCAATGCAAACCCCTCTTTGAAGGAGATGGGGTATCTTCCCTTTCCTATGTCAATGACCCTCTGGTCCTGCACAGTGAATACCAATGAAACATGCTGGCAGCCTCAGACAGTTGCGTGGATGCTCCTCTAGAGGTGTCTGCAGTAAGAAGCTGTGGTGTCTTCTGAGCTAACACTGAAGGGAAGTGTCCTGCAGCAAACCCACTGAGATCCCCCAAAGGCATGAAGGCTTTTGGCTTCCCACCAACCCTGTTCAGCAATTCCAAGATGGAAATCAAAGGAGGGATATCAGAGCACTGTGTGAGCTGCTGGGAATGAAATCGTGCCTCTTGGTTGATCGGCAGATTCTTTTCTTAAAGTTCATTATTTGTATTTTCCCAGCTCCTCTCTTTTAGCTCACTGTGGAACTTTCAACACCAGGACTGTCATCTACAGGATCAAATCCTGAGCCAAAAGCACACACAATACAAGGGAAAGCTGAAGCTGGGGAAGGAATTAGCTGTGTATGGTGGGAGGCTGCAGTGGGAGCCCCCAACAAGAAGGACCATTGCTGTGTTGCTCAAGCCCAAACCATGGATGAGGATGCCAACAGTCTATGGCACTGGAGCCTTGCCTGCTCCTTGCCACATGGGACACACAATGATGAGGCAAGGGATGGGCAGGATGGGCAAAGGAAGAGGCAAGGGCAACAAAGGGAGATCTACCTTTGTGGTGAGGGTTTATTAATGGTTTGTTGCTGTCCCCAATGCTTGTTTGCAGACAAGATGTCTGCAAAGGCGTCCTCCAAGATGCTGAGGCCAACCAAAGATTTTGCTGAAGGAAGCTGCCCAGACCACTGCCAAGGGATGTTGTGTTGTGTTGTGTGACCAGGAATCTCCCAGAGACAACTGCATCACTGTGGGGCACAGGGAGCTGGACAGGACTTTACATGATCTTAGTGGACATGAAGCTGGTATCATCTCCCCTTGCTCTCAAAGAGAGACAGCACTCTATCTTCCTGAAAGACTTCTACTCCCACTAGGATTCTCCAGCTGCTGATGCTATGTGACACAAAGCTGGACCTCTTGCTTCTCCAGGAAGCTCTGATCTTCATGTTAAGGTTTACCTTTGGACAAATTCCTTTTTTCCTTGAGAGTGAATTTAGCATGTTTCAAAACAAATGCTTCAATTTCTCATCCAGTCTCGCAGGACTCATTATGAGTTTACATTTAAGCCTTGTCTTTTATTTAAGCCTCAGAGTTTTCCATGTAATTTTCCTGTACAGAGAGGAATTCACAGCTATTGAGTGAGCAGGCCCACTTGCTCAGCCAGCACAAATTCCTCAAATGGGCTTTTATACACCATCTACATAATTCCTAAGATTTAGGGTTCCTTGGGATGTGGTGCTTGCACCAGATTGATAAATATTGAAATTTCTAAAACTGTGCAGAGGCAGGATAGCACAAGAGTTCAGCTGGAAGGGGTTCAAAGTCCTGGTGAGCTCTGAATTCTTGAAGACCACTTGACTCCTTGAGCCCATAGAAACCCCCTGAATGCAGCCATCTGTGTGAACATGTCCTTAGGAGAACATGAAATCATCCAGGAAAGAAATCATCCAGCTTTCGATATGCATAAGCCCTTGAGGAAGTTTTAAGAGCTAGAAGTAGCTTAATAGTTGCTTTACATGCCCAGCAGCTTTGGGTTTGTGCCTCTACAAGCTCTGGCTGGGCGACAGATGCTGTTCCTGGCCCGGGGCTGGGCTCAGGGCGTGTGGCTCTCAGCTCTGAGCAGCTTTAGCTTTCAAGCTGCTGTGAAACTCTGTGAGCAAACTTGCTGCCTGCAAACATCCACTGGGAGAAAACCCAAGAGGAATGTGTACACACCAGGCTTGTTTAGAAACCACAGATAATTTACAAAGTGAGCTTAATTGTGAGTTTGTCTTTGTGGCTTTCTGACGTGTTATTTTTCTAATGCAGACATTCAGGAGCTGTTTAAAAGGTTCATCTTTACTAATGAGGAGTTGTGTAATTTGGGATGTATTTGTTAAGTGTACATGTGCAGGATGGGGAAGTGACTGTAGCAGCAGCAGCAGTGCAGGGTCTGACTGTCTCACCATCACTATGCCTGTGTGAGGAACTGGCCTCCTGCTCACCTGGTGGAAGAAAAAGTTTCTTGTCCTTGTCCCTTGGGCATCTGTTCCCTACTACTGGCATTGCAGTTAAGGGAAAACAGGGAATCAAAGGACCTCCACAGAAAAAACAATAGGAAGCAGAAGAGCTATGTAGAAATGTAGTCTGTAGTGGATGTTTTTTAGAATAATAGCACTTGAATGGGGTTTAACTTGTGGTTTTTTTAAAAAAACTATTTTATAAAAAAATTATTTTAAAAATCTAAAAAGGGAACAATACCAAAAAGCTGTAGAAGGAGATGGTATATCATTCTCGGTGTCCTCTGTGGGAAAAGTGAAGAAATTTCAGTTTGAGGAGCCTGATGACTTTTTTCTCACCAGGAGGGATAACCATCCCATGAGCACAGCTGAGAGGAGATAATGAGTCTGCTCAGGGCACTGACGTTCACCCTTTTATTCCATTGTCCTGAAGGTGTTCACATGGGAGCAGTCTCACAGCCTCCATTCTCATACCCTTGTGTGTCTGAGAGCCCCAGTTCTCCCACCCTCAGCCTTAAAAGTGACCCTACAGCTTAACAAAAGTTTATTAAATATATTAGAAGTGTGAGTTGCTCCTCTGAGGATTTTGTCCAAGAACACAATGGGGAACCAGATAAAGGAACATATGAAATGAAATGTGGAATTTTTTCCTGTGAAGTTTAATGCTGTCACCACCTAGGCCATATTAAGGCAAACTTCCCTTGATTTCCATCCCCCAGAAATCCCCACTTCAATCCTGATGTGCAGAATTAGCACCCAAGCTTGTCTCAAACACTTCCAAGAAATGTAGCACCCATCACTCACTTCGCAATTTTCTTCTGAAGGTTAACATCCTGGTAGTTAAAAAGTACTCCTGATTTCTATTCAGCTCAGCATCTTCTCAGGTGCCCATCACTGTCTGTCTGTGTGCCTCCCTCAAACTAAATTTTCAGCACCCCCTTAGCATCCCATATTTTCTCTCCATACATGTACTTACACACATCATCAAATCACATCTTGGTTTTCTTTCTGACAAGTTACAGGGGCTGACCTCTACAAGTCTCTCCCCATAAGTGGTTTTCTTCAGCTCTCAAACCATTTTTTATGGCTCTTTTCTTCATCTGCTCCAATTTTTTGATGCCCTCTTTAAAATATGGCACCTCAGCAGGATGCAGTATTCTAGTGTCAATCTGACCAAGGACATACGCAGAGATAAAATCGCCTCCTATTCCACTTCACAGCCCTGTTGCTTATACACAGAAGGACCAAATTAGCTCTTTCTGCTACAGCAGGCAGAAAAATGGGTCTCCCATTTGAGAACCAGAGGGTTTGATAGCAGTATTAAAAGGAGAAAAATGGAGCCAACGTGAAAGCAGAATTACAAACCAGGGCAGCGTTAATAGCACGGTGTGATACCAGCCTGAGCACATTAGTTGAAATAAAATGCTGAGAGAACAGTTTCTTCCACTTCAGAGCCTATTTGCTGCGGCACTGGCTCCTGCCTGCTGGGCAGGCCAGGCATGGGAATGTATGTCTGTGTGCTGGGGAGAAGCATGGCTGCAGCAGCCCTGTATCACTACATGATGGCACCAGGTTCTGTGGAGGTGTGAGGTAACCTCTGATCTCTCCCAGGGTCAGCTTGTATCTGGGTGCCATTAGCTCAGCCCTGTGAACTGCATGGTGCCATCAGGGCTCTGCATATATGCAGGCACCCTCAGCCCTTTATGTTCTCCACCTTCTGCATGCCAAATCTCTCACAGGCTAGAGGATTTTTCCAGAATTCCCCAACTCCCATGCCTAGTGACACTTCCTGAATGCAGAGCTATTGTGTCATTTTTGGATACATTTTCAGTGCATGTCCTCAGCATAAACCTCATCTTCCTGCATTAGAGATGGTGACCTGACCTGGAATGCTCTCAAATCTCTGCAGGATTCCCTGAAGCAGCTCAAGGGCAGCATGCTATGTGCCTAACAGTCAAGCCTCCTAGTCTTTGAAGGCTTTCTGTGAGATAGTTCTTAGCCACCTTCCTCCTCATTTCTTTATCTATAAAATAGATATAGCAGTTTAGAGGACTGTCTAGATACTCATATCCCATCCAAAGCTCGCTTATCTAAGTGGCAGTTTGCGCCACTGCAAACCCTGTTGTGTTGCTTCTGCTCTCACAACAGGGGTGACAAAGTGTCTCTTTCCTCCCTGCTAGCCTGAAACGTGGTATTTTTTTCCCTGGTGTTTGGTGGATGCCTGGAGGTGTTTAAGGCCAGGCTCGATTAGGCACTGAGCAACCTGGTGTAGTGGGAGGTGTCCCTGCCCCCTGCAGGAGGGTTGGAACTAGATGATCCTTAAGGTCCCTTCCAACCCAAATCATTCTATGATTCTATGACACTCCAGGAACCTGGACATCAATGGTGATCTCAATCCCATGCTTCTCCATGTGCTTCCTATTGGACCCATGTACAGGAGAGTAAGAAAGCCAGAAAGAAGAGCACTAATACAGAGATACAAGTACTGGGGGACTGATGGACTGGAGAGAGCCTGCTGGAGGGTCACGGTCACCAAGATGGCTGGAGCATATAAAGTGCCAGAAGATGCTGAGAACCTGAGGTTATTCAGTCACAGGAGGAGAAGGCAATTGAAACATCTGATTTTTGTCTGCAGCTATCTTATGGGACCCTTCTGGGAGATGAATGATGAAAAGATGAGAGACAGTGCACGGAAATCTGTTTAGATATAAAGATGGGAGTGGTCAAACACTGACACAGGCTGCCCAAAGAGGTGGTAGTGTCTCTGCCCTTGGAGGTGTTCAGACTCATCATAGACCAAACTGGCTTGCTGTCACTGAACCTGCTTAGAGCTGGGCTAGGAACTGATGACCTCCAGAGGTCCCTTCCAACCAAATGTGTCATTCTCTGACACATTTGAAGTAACCTGCAGGGCAACGTCAGTGAAATTACAAAGGCCACAAAGTCTTGAAATCCAGGTTATGAAGGTGGCTTAGTGGCACCCCATTTTCCCATAGCATCACTTCTATTAAAGCAAGCAGTGTGATCTCAGCCTAGCAAGCAGCATTTCACCTTGGACAAGGTCAATGCAAAGAGGATCTGTGCTGTTGGCGACTCTTTGTCCAGATATGTCCCAGATGCTCTAGAAGCACTGCTGGGATGTCATATAGCAGCAGCTACAGCAAGGTCCTGTAGTCAGACCTGGACACTGACACTCCATGGCCTCTGATGCTAATTAATGCTCTGGTTGCTGGCAGTGCTGAAGAGAAGATTAGTGAGCAACACTAAGCCAGACGGAGGTGATGTGAGAACGTACATGAGATGAGAATCATCCCACTTAAATTCAACTTTCAGAGGCAGGGCATCCAGCCCAGCTGCCTCCCTGGCTCTCCCTGCTGTCAATTGAAGGAGGTATGCTCATTCCAGGGTGTGTGTCTAAGGCTGGAGAGTTGATAATGTTGATGGTGTTTACTGCCTTTCTTTACTGGGACTCTAATCAGAAGATTAGAAGTACAACCAGTTTAGACTCAGTTGTTCCAGTGGGAACAACCCTTTTTTGTATTTGATTACGGGTGTACCATATGAAGCAACATGGCTTCAGCCCACTGAGAAGGGATCAAATCCCTGTGAGTGCCACGCTCAGCACTGAGACAATGTCTTGCCTATATGGGATTGGGAATCAGTTTTATATGTCTAAAGATAAGGAAGATTTTCCCATTCCTGATGTACTGTGAAACTATCCTGAACTTCTGCTCTTTCAGAACGTTTTATTTTTGCCCTAGGTAGCTAAACAGTTACAGAACAAAACACCCCAGCTTGAATAGTGAAGGTATCCATGTTCCTCATTCTCTCCCCATTCCTTCTTCTATTTTCTTAATCCAGGCACCTCCACAATGCCCTCACATCTCTCGGAAATGATATTCATAATTTCCTTTCCTGACCCTACATTTTGTGCTAGCAGAGGTTCCTTCTCCCTCTCCAAGCATAGCTACTGTACAACATACTCCAGAGACAGCCTCATGAGACTTAGGAAAGGCTTCCCTACTATTCAAAGAGAGAAGAGCATATTGGTACTTTATTCTTGAAGGCAAGCTGTGCTTTGGTCAAGGCAACAACTATTCTAGCATATCAATGCAATAAGACTGAAGAAAAAAAGAAGAATATTGGGCAATCTGTTTGCATAAAACTGACTGATGTATTTTGTACCTGTGGAAATCTCAAAATGACGTTTTGGAGGATACCTACAAGTATACAGGCAAGCTAACATGCAGGATAAGGCTTTTGCAGGGAAGGTTCTGTCTCTCTCAGTACTCCTAGCAAAGCCACAGTGTTGGTGACCCTGACAATCAACATGCTTTAATTCATTGTTAAACAGCACTGATGGAAAAGCAGACTTGAACTTGCCTACAGGGTATGTGAAATCATAGAAGGGACCTTAAAGATCATCTGGTTCCACCATTGCAAACCCCTTTCAGTCCTGGATACTACCAGGAAGAATGACAGCATTTCATCTCTTCTCCCACTTTTGTAAATGGGCAAACTGCCATCCAGCTCTATCAGTGACATTTCTGTAGGTCTGGCAGGTCCTGAAGCCACAGGAGTCATGGGGATCATTGACAGCCAGAACCTGGGAACTGCTTTGGAGGCAGTTTCAGAAGTGAAAAACCTCTCCTCTTGCTACCATAGAAACTGAACAGACTTAACAACAACTTGTTACTTCAGCCTCTGAAGTCTCTTGAGCTATGAAAATATTTGGATTAAGCATCACCCAAGAGTTGGAGAAATGGGATTAAAGGAACAAAAGAAGAGGAAACTCCCCAAATTCTTGTGAAATATACTCACAAAAGGGAAAGTGGCTGAGAAGTGGAGGCATTTCTCTGAGGTGGGAAGAGAACAGCGAGGCCAAGAAGAGATCTCTGGACAAGAGGAATTCACTATAGGATGTGGAAGAAATGCAGTAGGATGGTTCTGAGGGTGGCTCTGAGATTTGCTGTCACCAAGCAAGCTGCAGGACTGGCAGAACTGCCAGTTTCATGGCTATGTTGCTCTCAGAGAGCATTTCCCATCCAGCATTTCCTTCTGGTAGCCACACTGGTCTCAAGTGGCATTTCCTGGGGAGCAGTGGTTGTTGCTGGAGTTCCACCTCAAGAAGAGCCTGAGGGAACTGAGAGCACTTGATCCTCTCCACTCTAGCCAGTTCCATCATTCCCAACACCTGCGAGAAGACCAGAGCAAGGGAAAGCTTTTAGCAGGGAGCCTGCTGCTTTGTGAGCTGAAATGTGCTCCGTCATTTGGTGGAACTCCCCTGCTGCTTGTGCTTTCAGAAAAAAATAAGCATCCACATATTCATTTTAGTTTTTAATGATTTTGCCTACTAACAAAATGCCCAGTACAATGAAAGCCTGTGCTTTTAAAGCTCTAAGACCAACAAAGCCTCTGTTTGAGCTCTCAGACTGGCCAGGGACTAGAGCAAGTTCAATAAATTCCCAGAGTCTCAGGCAGCAGGAACAGGCTCTGGCAGGCTCCTGGCTCCACAGGCAGGGAGAGCAGCCACACTGCAATTTAATTCTTGAAGATACAACCACTGTGCAGAATAACCCAATGTGACATTCAGTCACTATCCTGTCTGTGTCATCCAGATGCTTTTTTCTACTCTTGGCATCACCCTGAGAGCACCCAACTCTCTGGGTGTCACAAGTAATAGTTTTAGAACATTTTTACAAAGATGTCCCCCATTTTAACCAGCTTTGATTGATCTGTGTAAAGACTTAAGACAAACAGATTGTGAAAAACTAACAGCACTGAGTAAAAACACCCCTTGAAACCTGGAAAACCATAGCAACATCAGAGTTGCACAAGCCAATTGCAAGCAAGTGTCAGATGAAGCTTGTATCTTAACAGTCTCTTTCTCCCATCAAATAGCTGAACAGGCCATCCCAGCAGGTACCCTGAGGTGACTGTCTTTTAGAGGTTGTCATGTCCTAAAAGCCTGGGAACTTGTGCATCATTTGTGACATGCTCTCATGACCACAGTGTAAAGATGCTCTTGTGGTGGGCCCATGATCTAACTGGCCAGAATAAAGCTGGAGGACCTGAGGGATCAGGGGAGAAGAGGGGAAGTGAAGTCTCTAGGAAACAACGACACTTTAATGCCCTTATTGTCAACCATCCTGGCAAATATTGCATTTTCTTCACTTTGAGCCATGGATCACAACTGAGGAGTATCCCTCCTGGATATTGAACCAACCCCACATGGCAAGTCACAAGCATTTGGGTTTTATCAGTGAGAAGATCCTGTGAATATTCATAGAGCTGATGATGACTTTTCCAAACAGGCCATACTGAGCATGCTGCTGGCTCCTTGCTGTGGTGGTGGCTCTTGCAATCCAGCAGCTTTGGATGCTGCAGTTGGCTACTGCAGAGCAGGAAGCAGAGATGCAGGTGTCTGGCAGCAATGGTCACACACACAGTGTGTGCAGACCCTCATCCTACATTTTGCACTCACTCTGGCCATGCCAGTCCACAGACCTCTCCACATCTGCTTCTTCAACCTAAATTTGGGGGCACACAAAAGAGAGACCTCAAGAAATATCATTTTGGCAGCAGCTGCTTCAACATGATGATTTTTCCCTTGCTATCTGCTTGCCTTTGTCACATGCAGAGCTGTGACCACTGCTACCAAACCAGAGGTAAGGTGATACCCACCCCAGGAGTGCTTGGTTTGCCAGAGGGTTGGGTAGATGACCTTTAAAGGTCCCTTCCAACTGAACACATTCTTTAATTCTATGTGTCATGTCACCTCCTTCTCTGTGCTGGTGGGTTGGTGGTGAACGCTGAGAAAGGCCAATGCAATGCTGGGGGTTGAGCTCTGTGGTGGACCAGGGGAGGCGGGGACACAATGTGGTTTATTCCACACACCCACAAACCACCGTTTCCTATTAGTGAGGTAGGGTGATCATAACCCCTTCTTCCTGTACTGGATGCTTTGAGAATCAGGGATCAGCAAGGGTGGCTCAGAGCCATGAGGATCTCCAAGCCCAATCCCACAGTGTCATGAGGTGTGCAACCATGTGCAATCATGTCACTGTGCTGGGAATACCACAGTGGCTCTGACCAGGAGCAGTGTGCCACATTGGGCTGGGAAAAAGGTGTGTGGGGGCAGAGACAGGAGATGATGGCACAAGGCTGAGGGGTCTCTGGGCTTGGTACAGACCATGTTCCGGGGCTGATGCTGCCCGTCAGCATGGTGTGAGCAGGTGTCTGTCACACCAAGTGCAACTCAGAGAGGGCCAGAGACATGGCTGCAATGGTGCTGGCGCAAGCCTGTGTTTTTGTCTGGAAGAGGTCTCACAGTGAGGTGGCTGCCAGTGCTGGAGTAACCTCCAGCATTCACTGCAGCTCTTGCAGGATGCTGCGACAGCTTAACTTCCCCCGGGAGAGATTATAAAACAATAAGTTGTTGTTTTATGTGTCTAATGTGGTAGTAAATTAGATGAAGAGCTCAGCATTTAATTGTGAAGCTCAAAAAGCCAGATAATATCCACAATGATATTTTGCAACCCCGTGGCACAGGCTGGTCAGAGCCAATCTCTTTTCTCCTGACACATCTTTCTCATAACCAGAGTTAATGCTCCGGTGCCTGTGGCAAAACCTCCAGGAACAATCCTTCCCACCATGCCCTGCTGGCACCAGACCCTGCTTCCCTTTGACTCTTCCCATTCCATTGTGGCTCTTTGCAGCAGGCACTGTCCAGGGCTCGGACACATGGAGCCCATGATAGGCTGGGACATATGACCCTTCTGATTGACAACACCTCTGAGCCCTGCCACAGCTCAGCACACCGATGATAATCTGCAGAGCAGTCTGAAGGATGTGACTATGCCCAGCACTGGCAGGGCTCTGGGCACCCCCATTTTATCCCTTTTAGTTTTCCTGTTCACACCAGTTGCGTTAACTCACCCATGCCCAGGGTGAACCTGGCCAGGAACAAATGGACCAGATCCAGAGGCTATTGCCTGATGAGGCAACACCACTTATTTGGCTGAAGAAGCTGCCCCACTTGCTGGGCTGGGTGCCTCCTGCCAACACAGTGGCATCACTGTGTGTGAGTCCCATCTTTCTGGGACAAAGACTGTGAACCAGAGTGGGGCTGTTCAGGGCGGGACAGCCCAGGAATGTGAGAATAATTCAGTTTCACTTGATGGCTTCAGCATCTCACTCTACCTCCTTGTAATCACTTGGTGAGAAGTAGCAAACCCCACGAGCACCACAGAACACAGTCTTCATCCTCACACCCTTCCCTTCCTAGGCTGCAACCCCAATTTGGGCAACATCCCTGCTGCAGCTGATAATGGGGGGCTCAGGTGTGATACCCTGGCTCAGCATCAGAACTTCTGTACTTGCTCCAGATGGGGCTTTTTGTTTGTTAGTTTTTTTGTTTTAATTAGTTTATATTATATTTTATAATACTTTTGTTTTAGTTATTTTATATTATATTTTATCTTATTTTTGTTTTTTGTTTTATTGTTTATGAAGGTTTTTAAATATTAATTTTTATTTCTCCATCTTAATTTGCATTTTAATCTCATGCTGAACTTATTGGCACCTGTGCACAGAGAGCTGGACATCCCTGGAACAGAATAACCTGCTCCCAGGCAACTCCTGCACAGACTTTCCCTTCTGAAGCAAAAAGATTTAATTCTGTGTAAACAAGTTTTTCATTAAAATGGTTTTTACCTATTCAGCCAGATTCTCTGAAAATGGGGAATGGCCTCCTTTGGCAAGTTTAGTTTTGCACAACAAATTGGCCACGTACATGGGGTGTCAAAAAACAGTGTCTTCCAAGGGTGTCTCCCAAAAGAGTGCCCTAAGAGTGTCTCCCAAATATTAGATGCCTGGGAGGTCCTGTCTTCTGGCTGAACTGGTCTAGGGGCATAACTCTAAGTAAGCATTGCTGGACTGTATCTTTATCTTGGATCAAACATGAGAGGTTTGGGGCATGTTTTCAGCACAGCAAGAACACTTCATAAAGAGGAAACAGATGACAGTTCTTTTCCCGTGTTAGCTTTGGCATGGATTGGTCTTCCTTGTAGAATAATCTCTTAAACTAAGCTAACAAGTTTTCAAACTAGACAGGCTATTCTGGCATGTTGCTCAGGGGAGGAAGAAGGTGTGACCCATTGGCCATACTCAGTGGTGGAGAGGGATGAGCACCAAACAGCTACACAATTACAGCAAAAAAAAGCCAAGTCCAAGTTGTCCATGCCCAGACCTACCCTTGGAATTAATTTAAATGGTGTGGGAAATGTTGTGGATGCCCCATTTTCTTGTGTCAGAGATCGTATGGGGATCTGAAAAGAAATGGGGAACTCCCCGAAAGGAGAAGGGAGATGACCAATGGGCAGATATCACCCAAACACACATCTCTGCTTCTCTGGGCAGGGAGCTGACATCAATCCATGAAGGACAAATGATAAGGGGCAAAGACCAGAAACCTGAGACTGGTTGCTCTTCAGATTCTTGCCATGTCTAGAGGAAGAACCACAGCTCTGGTACATACAAAGCTGTAATATAGAATCATGGAAGATTTGTATTGAAAGGAACCTGAAAGACCATCTAGTTAGTATCCCCCTGACATGGGCATGGACTCCTCCTGCTCAACCAGGCTGCTCAAAGCCCCATCTAGCTTGGCCTTGAACAACCCCAAGGATGGAACACCCACAGCTTCTCTGGGATGCCTGTTCCAGTGTATCACCACCCTCATCATAAATATTTTCTTCCTAACATCTAGTCTAAATCTGCCCTCTTTTATATGACATGCTGGACCTCATATTTGCTTGTTCTGGCAGTCTTCGGGATATGGGACATAATGGTTGCATCTGCTTAAGTGATGTTCTGTGACTCAGAAACAGCTTGCTTAGAGTGGTCAAAATTGGTGAGATTGAGCTCTCTGTCCCATCTTTTGCCCAAGAGAGGTTGGAATGCCCCCTCTCTGGAGGTGTTTAAGGCCAGGCTGGACAAAACACTGAGTAACATGATCTAGTGGGAGGTGTCCTGCCTTTAGCAGGGGAGTTGGAACTAGATGTTCTTTAAGGTCCCTTCCAACGCAAACTATTCTGTGATCCCCCAGAACAGAGTGGCTGCACTCTGGATCCAAACACATGCCATGAACAAGCCTGAGACCTTCATTCCATGTGCAGTTTTTTTTCTTGGAAAGCACTACTTCTGCCTCCCCAGTAGCATAGTGGTTTGGAGGGCAGCAGGGGGTGGGCACTGTCAGGGTCTGATGCTTCAAAGGTGTTAATTCATATGTGGCCAATTAATTAGGGAAAAGAGTGAGACTGCAAGGGGCAAGCAAAGATACCAAAAAAATTCACCCATCGCACTTTTTTATCACTGCAGCAGATTTTTCCTGAGTGCCTGTAGAGCTCGGGCTGCCACATTTGAGGCATCCCCACAGCATCGTCCTGCTCCTCATGCAAACCAGAAAGGCAGGAGAATTGCTCAAGCAAAGGCCCTCAAGCTTGCATAACAAAGCTCAGGAGCTGCCATGTTCCACACACCACCAGTTGCACAGTTGAGTAAATAGCCCCGGGGCACCGGTGATTCAGACGCCTCTTCTTTGTGGCTGAAAAGAGATTCTATTTATTGAACATTTGTTTTACACTTGAGAGCTAAAAACTTCCTTTTTCCCACCTTCTGCTGGAGACACACGCATCTTTGGCATGTAACTGAGAGCGAGCTGCTTCTCAGGGAAGAGGAGCTTAATGATTCATGGAGACTTGCTCTTTGCTCAGCCCATGGGCTGTGACGTCTGTGCAGAAGCGCTTTGGTTCTTCAGAAGCACAACCTGTTTAAAAATCACAGAGGTGTCTGCTTTGGGATCTTACAGCAATTGCGTGGACAGAGCAGCTCAAGGACAGTGAAATAAAAATGTGCGTCAGGTGGCAGCAGTGGGTGGCTGCTCAGGTGAGATGGTCAGCTGGTGTGTGTTGGCCAGGGAAGCATCAGTGGGGCACTTTGGTTTGGGTTCAAGCATGCATAAGGAGCCTCTGGGGCTCTAGAGATCCCCAGCGTCAGGGATGGGAATATAATATTTCATCTGACCTCCACATCCTCCCTGAGACTTGTTTGGTAAGTGCTTCCAAAAATACGAGGATGTCTGGCATATCTGGTTGCCCTAGTTGCCCCACAGTGGTCACTCCTGTCAGGAAAAACTGCTTTGCAGCATCATTGAGCTGACCCTTGGGTTCAGGCACACCAAAAGGAGGGTGACATGGGTTGGATGCATCCCTTTGGGTAAACCCCACCTGCACAGACCTCTATCAATGGACTTAGGGCCTTGACTGTGGGAAGTGAAGACAGGCATGGTGGCCCCTTAGAGATGGTGCTTGTCTTCTCACCATCCAACAGGAAGGAGTATCTTCAGTGGGTCCATCTGGTAAAGAGGGCTCCTGCTTCCCTTTCTGTTTTACTTTCTGAGTAACTATATTGTGTCCCACATGGGACAGCCTGACAGCACTGCTGAGCAGAATTGAGGCTGTGTTACCATCCCCAGAGATCCTTGTCCTAGGACAGGGGATGCTGGGCAAAACTGGAGGCTCCATCTGAGCACTGGAAAACATTTTTGCACTGTAAGAGTGACCAAGTACTGGTATAGATTGTCTTGAGATGTTGTAGAATCTGTATCCTTGGAGATACTCACATGCCCTCTGGACATGGTCCAAGGAAACTGGCTGTACGTGGCCATGTTTAAGCAGGGGAATTGGACCAGATGACCTCCAGAGGTTCCTTCCCACCTCAACCTTTCTGTGACTCTGAGAGATGCTGCAGGGTTCGGAAGGCCAGTGGTCCCTACCAGCAGGCTGGGCCACAACACACGCTGGAGATCTGCAGACATCTCCTTGCTACAGCAAAGTGAAGGCCCATAGTTATCAGCACACACCCTTGGATGTGTGTTGCTGCAATAATACATGTTCTGGATTTTAAACATTGTGCCAGTTTCTCTTAGGAAAAGCTGTGCTGCATCTGCCAGGTGCCTGTGTCACCGGAGGTATCTCAACAGTGTTGAAGCTGAGTGAGCATCTTGTGCTATGCTTGGCTTGCTCATGACCACACTGTCCTGCCACAGCCTGGACCAGGAGCATGTGTGTGATATGCCTCTGGTCCCACTGATGAGCACACCACCTCTAGGACAAACATCTCCTTCCCCCACATTTTCTCACAAACACAGTGGAGAGCCAGTGCAATGAGCTGCAGGTGTTTTTCTATCCTGAAGGTGCAAAATAGCAACTGAGGATGCCAGATTAATTGTCATAGTTAATTATTTTTTCTCAGTTTATTTGTGCTTCAAGGGATTTCTTCCCTGCTGACTTTTCAGAGTGGAAATGTGGACTGTCTCCAACAGTGCTGAGGGATTCAGGCTGTATGTTGCAGACAGCAACAAGATGGTTGTGGTCACTGCTTGCTGCCTGATTGCTTCTCTAATCAAACCTTCATGATAATTATCACACATGCATATAAAGTGTGGTGAAAGCACTGATTTAAATTCTAAAACTGTCCCCAGAAGAGAGAAACAAGAAAATACCTGTGTCAGACTCTGGTGGTACATGCCCATCTTTGCCTTTGAGAAGATAACAAAAATGCTGCTGTAGCCAGCAGAAGCTTCTAGTCTGAGTTTGTTTGCCACATGGGTGCTGATCACTTAGGAGCTTCTCTAGCTTCCAAGAACTGGGAAAAAAAGCCTATAAAACATTTCTGGGCTAAATTTTTGCCACTGGCCCTCTTCACTGAGATTTCAGTAAGGGCTGGAGATCCTCTGATCTGTTTACTGAAGAACAATTCACACAAAACACATCTCTAACAAGGTCATGTCCTTGTGGTGCAGGAGGTGGCCCTGTCCCAGATGACAACACTTCTTCAACTTGACAGCGGGTGTTGCAGTGGTGGGGATAGGGCAGATTCCTCCCGACCAAGGAGTTGGACAAATAACAGGAGGGAAAGTGAAGGGTGTTCACTAAGTTTTAGCATGAGCCGCATGGACTTTATCCAGGAAGAGTTCAACTCATCCCTGTCAGGGCTAGGATGAGGCCAGCATCCTGGCTACCCTATTGCCCACCCTTGTGTCCTTGGCTCCACAGAATGATTAGAGGTGACATCACACCTGGAGTATTGCGTCCAGTTCTGGAGCCCTCAACACAAAAAGGACATTGAGCTATTGGAGCGGGTCCAGAGAAGGGCCATGAAGATGGTCAAAGGGCTGGAGCAACTGCCCTATGAAGACAGTCTGAAGGAGTTGGGGTTGTTCAGCCTGGAGAAGAGAAGGCTCAGGGGGGACCTCATAGTAACTTATAAATACCTGAGGGGGTCCTACAGAAAGGCAGGGGAAGGACTTTTTAATATGATATCAGATGGGAGGACTAGAAACAATAGATGTAAATTGGAAGGGGGTAGATTTAGACTCGACATAAGAAAGAAATTCTTTACAGTGAGGGTGGTGAAACACTGGAACAGGTTGCCCAGAGAGGTTGTGGATG
>VZTY01034423.1:49465-124963 GCA_013400935.1 Turnix velox
ATCTGACCCATCTTTCCCTGCAGCAAGGCAGCAGCTTCAGTGGGACCAACTCAAGGGATGAATCAAGTCCTTGCTGGGTAGCTGGGCAATGTCACAAGTCCCCGGAAGCCCCTGAAGAAGAGAAGTACCCCAGCATTTTTGTCACTCAGTTCAGAGAGACAGAATGCCCTGCAGAGAGGGAAGGTGTGCTTCCCGTTGCACGGAGGCACTGAGGATGGGGAGCGAGGCAGAAGACAGTGTCTGCCACCATCTTCCGTGTTCCTGTCGTGATCTGGGTGTGCACAACTCTCTGCCTCACCTTTCCGTGCAGTGTGTAAACAGCCGCTACTTGCAGCCTGTATTTCCTGCGTTAAGCAGGATGGAGCTGCCCTCTACCGTCTCTTTTCCATACAACTGCCTGCTTGGCTATTACTCAGAAAATAAAGCATGGAAACGCTGCTCTGCAGCAAACAGGGCTCCTTGGGAATTGGTCAGGTTTCCTTGTGAAGCCACGCCTGCTCGTGGAAATGTTAAAAAATGGTATTTCTGCTGGATGGTGACTTATCCAGGCTCAGTCGGGGCAGCTTCCTCAGGCTCAACCCCCATACAAGAAAACAAAACCAGAAATTTAAGCACTGAGGCACTTATAAAGCACACAGAACATGAGAGGACAGAGGTGCCAGGTGCCACCTCTCAGGTGCTTCAGTGTCTATCAATGCTACTCAGGCTTCTGCATTTTCTTGTGTTCCTAAGTCATGCTCAGATATTTCTGCTTTTGGCAAAGGAGATCTGATGGCAGACTGGTTTAGATGGATATAAATCCAAAGTCCCTCGAACAGAATTTAAAAACACATTTAACAATTAATTTTTGAAGCAAATCTCCTCTTTAGTCACAGAGGAGAATGGGTGGTGTCATGCTGGTGTGTTCAGCAGTTGCATTGCAGGTGAGCACCAGAGAAAGCAGAAGAGATGAATTCCCCCTGCAGCACTGTCAGCATTTTGGGGTTTGGAGGTTCAGTGCAATACAACATCAGCTGCAGGCATGTGGTCAGCAGAGCATAAAGCTCCCAGTGTCACCGCACAGGTAACAATACTGTTGACTCCTGTGGTCTGCATTCAAAACTGCTGGTTGGGTTGGTAGAGTGGGTCCTGATACCCCCTCACAAACATTGCTTTTGTGAGGGCACTGGCTTGTCAAAACCAGGGTTTATTTACTTCCTGTGACCAAGAAGCAGCAGGACAAAATCCCAACTCCATTTGTTTCTTCCTGGCTTCCTGAAGACAGCTAGGTTTTCTCAAGGGATCACTCAAGGATGCTGTGAGAATTGCTCTCTGTCTGTCCACGCCAAGATGTGAACACAAATGAGGAACAGAGAGAGGCTAGCTGTGACTCTAAGCTGAGTTTTGAAGCTCTGTCGTTATTTAGCTTCCCCTGACACAAGGCTGCAGTGTTACCCCAGGTTTTCTGTAAAGCCTCTTTCCATACAAGACTCAAAGAGAGGTTGGAATGAGATGCCAGGTGAAAAAATACCTTTTTAATGCCCAGGTGGATATGATCTCCAGCTGTGCATAATGCCAGCTGGTGGCTATGTGGGAAGAGCTCTGGATATGTGGTTTTCCCTTATAAAATAATGAGTCACATCAGGGAGGCTGGGCAAATGAAAAGGCAGTACCTGCCCGTGGGGTGGCAGAGATGGCTGGGTGAGATGTTCAGCAGCATCCCATGGAGGTCTCAGACTGTAGTGATTTAACCCCAGCCAGCAACTGGGACTATTCAGCAACTCTGTTACCTCCCACATTTGGGATGGGGAAGAGAATCATAAGGGTGAAACTAAGAATAAAGAACTCTTGAGATGATATAATTTAATGGGTAAACCAGAAGCCACATAATCCAGCAAAGCAAAACAAGGAATCAATTTACTGTTACCCATCAGCAGGTAGGTGTTCAGGAATCTCCAGTAAAGCAGGGATGTAGCTTGGGAATTAAAACACCACCACCCCAAGTGTCCCCTCCTTCTCCTTCACCCAGATTTGTATGCTGAGCATGATGTGATATGGTATGAAATGTTCCTTTGGGCAGCTGGGATCAGCTGTCTCATACCCAACTTTTTGTTCACTTCCAGTTGACTTGCTGGTGGTGTGGTGTGATGAGCAGAGAAGTCTCAGCAACAACCAAAACTACCAGTGTTTTGCCAACACTATTTCAATCCCAAATCCAAAACATGGCAATTATAGCAGGTGCTCATAAGAAAGTCAGTTCTACCCCATCTGAACCTATAACACAGGTCTGCTATGGCAGGTGGTGGTGCTTCTGTGCACACAGCTTTCTTCTGCTGAGCTTCAGCTTGCTCCTGTTTTCTCTCCATTGCAGTCCACAGCAGGTCCAGCTCCCACTGGAGATTCCCAGGTACTCCAGACTGCACCACTGGGTGGGCAATGCTATGGCTTCTCTAAACTCTTTTGATCCCCCAAGGAAAGTCCCCACACCTGGAGGCACCTGCAAAATATCAGCAGAAGGAATGGAGGAACTAGATGTGCAGTCTGAGGACACTAACAGGGAAGCACAGAAACTTTATTTATCTTCCTCAACTTGAAGCAAAACCGGTGATTTAAAACTGAACTGTCCTTCTCATGCTTTCTAATTTAATGTGATTTATGATAATTTGGTTGGATAAATTTGGTTCTCACAAATATCTTGGTGCCATTTCAGGGAATGGAAAAAGCATTATGATTATTTGAGCTGCAGAATAACTAGTGGCCACTGAAGTGTACAGGACAGTTTGGGATTGGAATATGAAAGGTGGCAGGGGTTGCTGCTTTCAGGAAATTACAGATGGAGCAATTCAATGCTAAGTGTTTTAAACATAACTAGCAATACAGCAGTGTTTTAATTAAAGAGGATAGGAAGTAATTAATTATATTAACAAATCAAGTGGGAGATAAAAATGAGCGCTGAGACTGGAATAGAAGTTCCCCCTCTAGCTCCTGGGCTTGGAGACCAGTTGTCCCAGTCTGGCAATTTTGTGAGAAGGTGCAGAACCAGGATATCCATGGCCTTTGCTTTGCAATCATTTTGCTCTTGAGCATTAAGAAGAGCAGCTGTAGGAAATCCCTGGTCTGAAGAGATACATGTTGCCCCCTCCCTGGAAGTGTTTAATGCCAGGTTGCATGAGGCACTGAGCAGCCTGGCCTAGTGGGAGGTGTCCCTGCCCATTGGCAAGGAGGTTGGAACTAGATGATCTTTAAGGTCCCTTCCAACCCAAACCATTCTATGATTCTATGATCTTTCTCTGCTGAGAACACATCTTTAGGACAAAATCCTTCTGAAAAGAAAAAGCTATTCCCAAATGTCATCATTACCTTTCCTGATAAAGAATCTCTCCCCTTCTCTCCTGTAGGCCTCCTTTAGGAACTGGAAGGCTGTTGAGAACTCTCCCTGGAGCCTCCTCTTCCCCAGGCTGTCTTCCTGGTGGCTGCATTTCCCATCCCAGAGATACCCATAACATTTCTGCCTGAACGGCAACACTGCAGAAGCAGAAGTGATGGAAAACTGAACAAAGATTTATGCATTTGTTAGCCAACTCTTGTTTATACAAGTGGATATTTATAGGCATTTCCCACCAGCCCTCCATAGGGAGGCACTGATATACATTGTGTGAAGTTTTCTATGTGTGCCAGATTTCTCACTCAGCTCTGCTCTTGCAAAGTCTCGCTCGTTCTTGGCTCTTTTCTCATGCTAGTGGCTATGTGTAATGCTGTGGATCCCACTATGTGTGTAATTACTAACACAGATGCCTGTGCCAGTGTAGCAAATTATAGGACAGATAGCACATGACAGCCTCTAATTGCACAGCCAGCCTGGGTGCCAGCTCCAAGGGCTACTTGAACTCAGAGCAGGTATCACTGCTAGAGAGGGGACAGGAGAGTGGGGAGGACTTTGCTGGTCATTAGTGAAGCTTGGTCACAAGTGTTTTTTCATTTTCTAATCAGTTTGTTTTTGAAGGGGATTGGAAGAGATGGGTGAGTAATGATGAACTGCTGTCTGGACAAGAACATGCTGAAATTTCAGTGCTCCTACATGAGACTCAGTGCTTTCGGGGGCTGGGGGAGCAGCTGAAGTGCTGCAGTGATAAATAAGAATCCTCTATGCTCACTCCTTTACTCAGGGACTTGCAAGCTGTCACACATCCTTTGTCAGGCAGTGGGATGCAGGGAAGGAGAGATGTTCCCCCCACTTACCATGGAAACTCCACCTTGAGGTGTGCAGGATATTTCCCACCCTAGCAAGGGCAAACAGCAAGCGGTGAACTTGGGATAGGAGGGTAATTCAGCTGAAGTGAACATCCCTGCCACACGGTGCTCTGGGTGGGGGGGAGTAGACCAGGAGCCCAGAGATGCCTGACAGGGAGGGAAGTATCCCCCCCTGCCACTGCTGCAGGACTGTGATTGCTCCTGCTCCATCCCAGCCAAGCAATAGTGCCAGTAAAGATCTCTACGGACACAGTAGGCTCATCCTGCTGTGTCCAGGAGATTTTTTTCAGATATTCAGCCCACATTTCTACTTTAATTCTTCATGTTCATTGCTTAAGCCCTTGGGGCAGTAAGGAGGAGGCAAGTTAGCTGAAAGAGCTGAGTAGCTGTGACGGGATTTCTGCCTAGGACAGTTCTGCCTCCGCGTATGCCTGCATCGTGCAGCTTCTGTCTGACTCAGCGTCCCCAGGAGACTGTGCTGCTTGCTGAGGTCTTCCCTCAGGATTTATTTTTAGTTCTTCTGAATCAGGATCAATTAGCTCCATATGCCTCTCCCTCTGTTCCCGTGTTTCACCTGTGTCTGGTTGTAGCTTCAGTTTCCAGGAAAAACTGGAGTCTGTAGATCCCTCCCAGCAAATGCCTCTCCATCCTAAGTTACAGCTACTCCTCCCAGTGAGGCTGTTTTCTGCAGCACTTCTGAGCAGAGGAGTGATCACTTTGCCATTGACTTCTCACATACATGGAAGAGCATTTGTAGGTCTTGGGATTTCTTTCTGCTATAAAAATTACTCTGTTCTCTTTCTTTCCAAGATTTACAAGATTCCTTTATGACTCCTGCAGTTACTGCTTTCCAGTGACTTATTAATATTTCATATTCATCCTGCCTCATTCTATCTTCCTTTGCAGTTAATTTCTCTGAATTCATGCCTGGCTCCTTTTTTGAGCATTCCTGGTAGATGTTCATTGGTGTGGGACAGCTGCTGCAAAGCTCCACAGAGATTGGCAACTATTTCGAGCCCTAAAATGCAATCCTAAATGAGGGTTAACATCCCAGTGGCCTCAGTTACACCCTGCTGATGGGAAATTTGCCTCCAAAACCTGCTCCAGGCTGCTGGTACTTAGGTATGCCATGTCAAGTCTGATGACCCTCCAGTGCTGTATTCCTGCAGCCCTTCTGCCCTCTGATGTCCTGAAAGTCCTTTTGGTACACCCAAAGGCATGCAAAACATAGCCTTGGTGCTATGGGAAGGCACTTCTCTGGCAGGTTATGACCAGCCCTTCTATTATTCCAGACCCTTTGAACTGGAAAACCACAGAAGAAGTACAATTACACTTAATGGTTGTGTGGGACCCAAACCCTGGCTAGCTCTGAGAGGTCCATGCCCAGGGGGATGACTACTGTCCCTTTGGTGCAGGGAGGATATTAGAGTTTTTGCCATCAGATGGGTGCCTGTGTTCCACAGCCACAGGATCTCAGTCCTTCTCAGCACCACCAGCAGTAACAACTTGAGCACCAAGAGCACAAACTCTCTGGAGGCCACTGGGTGCTGAGATGTGCAGCTCCAGTTGGCTGAGTTCACCTGGACCAGCTTCTCCTGCAGTTTGCAGACGTTATTCTCAGGTATGCACCCCCTCATGGGAGGCACGTGAGGGTGTAGAAGGACCAGTCTGGCTGCAAGGAAGCTGAGAGGTTCGCTCTGTAAATAGCAATGAATAGTAATGGGTGTGGTTTCATCCACTTCTCCAGCTCTGCATGGCCTCCTGCTGACCTGCTGACTGGAGGGAGCTTGCTGTCCCTTCAGCCTTGAGCAGCAGGACAGAGAATGGGATGGATTTGTTGAAGAGGGATGTCAAGGGGAGGTTATAAAGTATTTTTATTCAACATATTCCCTTTTATTGGAGGAGGTCTTGACACAACTGTATGCTTTAGCACACTCTGGCTTTGAAATTTTTTTTCCTAGTGGTCTGAAGTTTGTTATAACATACTGAAAGCTATCTTTGACATGTGGTGTGTGGGGAGATGTGAACAGACCATCCTGTTGCCCACAAGTGTGTGGTCTCTGAGGGATATTGTCCCCTACTGTTCCTGCCTTTGACTGTCGTGTGTTTTCAGCCTCAGCCCCAGCCTCCTTCCATAATGTTTATCACCTCTGAAAACACCCACAGTATTTGAATCAGTCTGTTTGGGAGGTAATTGATGTTATCAGATGTGTGTGTGTCAGAAGGAATTTGTCCCTAGAGCAATTAGGTTGGTTGGTTGTCTTTCAAAGGTTCTCTCTTGATTTATATAAATTGCGATAAACATAGGCTTGGCCTCCTGTTAGTCAGGCTGCAACTGGTCCAACCAGGATGATGAAAACCTCCTGGGTTTAGTGTCTGCATATTTTATAATAGGTGATTTCCTAGATTTGCTGCCTGCACGTGGGCATGGATGGTCATGAATGGTCCTCTCCAAGCCCTGCAATGTGTGGCCCCACACATCAACACAGAAGAAAGCAGCATCACATCTGCCCTCAGACAACAGATTTGTCCAAAATGGGCATGTTTGATTCAAATTCCTCCTCAGAGCAGCTGGCATGAGATGTGGCTCTTCCTACTATGCTACAAATTGATGTTCAAGTAATGAGTGATGCCAAATGATGCCCTTCCTGTGACAGCCACAGAAAGTGACTGTGTATGTCATATGCAAACAGGACCTGATCCAAGCACTCCAGGGTCTGAGTAAGCCCATTGATGTGCTTCAGATTTAGCATATGTGTTAAGTGCTCAGCTGAGTAAAACCCTAAGGAAATGCCTGACAGTCCTGGGAGAAAAAAAACCAGCT
Source organism: Turnix velox (assembly GCA_013400935.1). NCBI lineage: Eukaryota > Metazoa > Chordata > Aves > Charadriiformes > Turnicidae > Turnix > Turnix velox. The sequence continues at coordinate 56,520 of VZTY01034423.1, forward strand.
GCAGGACGCACTGCAGCAGTGACCAGGAGAGAAATCTACCTCAGGATGAGAATGTACTGCGTAACCAACACAAACAGTTCCTGTGAATCCCAGGTCTGGAGATCCTTCCTTTGCAAAGCCTCTTCTCTGGAGGAGGTGGGAAGTCATGTCTCCAGAAACTGGTTCTAGAAGAGTTGAAATAGCACCAAGCCAGAGCTGTCCCCATCTAGCAGGTCTAGTTTGCCCTTATCAGCCAGAGCTCAACCTGCCCCATTGTTTCACAAGAAGCCAGATCCTTCCATACTTCCCTTCTTGTGTGGTGCTTTCTGATGGTGTAACACCTCCCTGTCCTGGTCTGGAGTGCTCTGTGTGGGAGACCCCACTTGTGGGTGCTTAAAGAGATAAGATGAGGTCTTCAGGTCTTGGAGAAGTGTAAGCCAACCAAAAAAATGAAGCAGTGCTAAGTGGCCCTGCTCCAGAGTCTGGGACAGCTCACAGCCATGTAAAGTCTCTCACATTTGGCTGCTCCACAGAGCAGCTTCCTCCTCCAGCAATCATGATGAGATGCCTCCTCTGTCTTTAATTACTTCCTTCCCTCCTCGACTCCCTCATTACCCTGCTTCCTGGCCCACATGGCTCAGCTTACAGCAGCCACCATCATACTAGTGACAGCAGAGGAGGATGGGTGCACTCACTGGGACTGGGGGTTTTCACACAGCTCATTCGTAGCATGGAGGGATCTTGAGTGTTTCCACCCTCCTTCCTCCTCCTCTGCCTGCTGCCACTTGATAACCCAGATCAACTCATTTCCAAAAGCTGTGCCATTGCCACTAGCTTAAACTTGCCTGCTTGCACCAAAAAATATTTCCACTTGAACTGATCTGGTGACTGCAGTGAGTTTTTGAAGCAGAGCTGACAGATGAAAATAACTTCCCAAATCGAGGTGCCATCACGCGTCTATTACCCTAATGGAGAGTTGTAACTTCACCAAAAAGAGTAATCCTTGGTCAAGTGATAATGTAGTGAGCATTCCTGGTGATGGTGCTCATGTATCTTACTGCATCTGAAGACAATTTTGAACACCCTGGAATGCCTAAGAGGTTGCATAAATAAATGTTCTGGACAATATACGTGCTTCATATGTTAACACAACTGTTAAGTAACAAGCTGCAGCTGAATAAAGAGATGAAGATGCCTGATTGTAGGGGCTCACAGGACAGCTGAGCAAAGAAGCAAACTACTTTTTATGGCTTTTCCCAGAAGCAATTCTCTGATTTTCATTTCTAGGTTTCATGCACTCTTCTAGAGTGAAGGTTCTGAGCTGGATGTTGCTTGCTTTGGGGCCATCTATAAACAGGAGAGTCAATTCCTAGATTTCTTCTTGCAGTGAGTATCACATGTGGGTGTTTACTATTTGAAGTTTAATTGAACAGAAACATGCATAAATGTAATTATAGTAATAATGCTAAAATCCAAACCTAAATGGCAGATCACAAGAAGACAGCAAATTAGTCTGAAACTAATCAGTCTGTCAAAAATGAGAAAAATGCTAGATGTCAGTGGATCTTTCACTCCCATCCACCTCAGGCTGACACAGGGTGACAGTCAGTAATTGCACAATGATATCTTTGTTTCTTTGCAGGGCAGGGGTGAGGGTTTTCAGGAGGAGGAAGGTGGCAGGAGAAGAAAAATACGTTTCCCAGTGTGGTGCTGCCAAACACAGCCAGTGGTGATGGTCACCCCAGGTCTCAGCTCTAGTTCCGTGTCCTCTCCTGCACCAGCCATAGCTCTGTATCTGGGATCTTCACCTCCTTTGCTGACCCTTCACAACCCAACTCCAGTGCATGGCTTGGCTGTGTGCACCTGGGTAACCTCTGCACAGGCTTTATAATGATTAATTTCCTTCCAGGTGCTTCTGCAGTGCTGTCATCGTGGGAGCAATCTGCAGCCATGAATGATGCTGCCTCTGTCCCCTTGCAGGCGCATGCAAGCCTCCTCCCTCAGTTTTTACAGGGAGAAATCAGTCTAACTGTCTCATCTGGGACACACAGGACATGGCTTTTTGGTGTGCAGAGAAAGTTTTAATGCAGTTGCACATGCCTAGCTGATCACTTTAACAAGTCCCTCTTTCCCTTTTAGTCCCCTTCTCTCCTTTCCCAGCAGATAGTGATCCTGCAGGTAGAGCCTTTCCTGTGCTCATTCCCAACATATTCCTTGAGTGTTGTCTCTGCTGGCATGAATTGGAGCAAGGGTCCAAGCTGATCTCCAGTATGTGACCATGTAATTAATTTTCGTAATGTACAGGTTAAGTGAAAGCTGCACAAGCAACTTTACTTGGATTCTTCCAAAGTACAGCTAAATTAGAGAAATGATATATTGCAATGGTGTACTTTAGACCAGCTATTTATTGTATAGTATTCCTTGCTGGTAGGAGCATGTTCTGAAGGATTAAACTAGTGGTTTAAAATGCTAACTTAGCAGTTTTTCTCAGTACTTTGATTACTTTTTATTTTCTGTTTGCACAGCACCATCCAAATCCAACTTTCCCTCAGGTCTTAAAGTGCAAAAACTGCAAACAAGCCTCACTTATAGGGAAACCCAGACCTTCAAAACATTCTTCAGAAACATGGGTACTGTGGAGGAAAGGGTACAGATGAGCCTCACTGTTCAAGCACTGATGCTGACCTTCATCAGTCCTTGCAAAGCAAGGAGAAACACTGTAGCATCATCCTCATCTCTAGCTCCTCCTTGGTGGTTTCATGGTATGGCTCAGCAAAGCATCAGTTTAGCAGGAGAATTATTAGCTGTATAATGGCAACTTCCAGCCTTGGAACAGAAGTCCTGTTGCACTTTCTTGTACTGGTATACAAGCCACAGACAGGTCATTATGTTGGAACATTTTTGTAAGCTAGCAGGTAAGCCTACTGAAAGACAGCAGAACTTGTCTAACAAAACTTTAAGCCATGGTGGATGTGGACCTCTCTAGGTGCTGGGACCAGTAAAACTTCCTACCTCCAAGTACTAGTTGCCTGCCCCAGCTACATCCACTGGTGCTATAGCTGTGAATGTTTTAAGCAGCGAGGTGCTGAATGTCCCTTTTCCTAAGCTGCCTTTGTAGTTTTGAGAGTTTGCATGACAGTCAGCACCAAAATTCTAATTTCTGAAGATAATGAGCCCTGCCATCCCTCTAACATAGTCCCCAGCTCTGTCACCTGATGAGAAGATGCCACCTCCATTGTGTAATGATTGTGGCAACACTGGGGACACATGCCCTGACCGCTTCCCCTCTCAAAGAGGAGCTAGTTAAGCCATTTAGCAGAGATGCAGCCTTACTAAAGAGCAGATAAATGGCAATTTTGGCTTCCAGAAAGGTGTGACAGGTTTCAAGTAGAGGCAGAGCTGGTGTGATCATCCCTGCTCTCAGCCACACATGTAAATTCTTAAAACTGGGCAATCATGAGTGCTTGATGTAGCCCTGGGGCATTTCTTACTTGCTGCAGTAGCAAACAGTCATGTCTGGCAAGAAAAATCTCTCTTTCAACAATTTCCACTCTTTTTAGCAGCAAACTTTCAGCTTTCCCCAGGACCTCAGCAAAGATAATCCTAACATCCTAGGTTTCTGTTACTATTCCAATGGAAAGGCCTATTTACCAGCCTGACACAAAGCCAAGAAACCAAAATATTTGCACTGCTGTCTGGTTTGGCTTCTCTAATGCTACATTGGAGCTCCTGTAACACTTGCATCTCCCACTAAAATGCTGATTTGTTTCTGTCAGGCACACAAAGCTGGTTCCTTGATGCCAAGCCAGCTCATAAATCACTGTTTAATCTGGTGTGGCACACGGTGGAGTGGAGTGTGGTGAGACCAGAATGACCTGGGTCTGCTGAGGTTATGCACACGGGGAAGAACTTTCCACACTTTCCTCCTGGGGAAAAGAACTGAAAGGGCAAAAGGCATGAAATGAGAAAAATAATCTGAGGAAAGCAACCTGGGACCTTTCAGTGTCTGTCCATGCCTGGCATTGATCTATTAAGATAACAAGAGTTAAAATTATTCTTAGCAAGCAGGGCAAGCTGATAGAATTGATAGCAGAGCTGGAGCTCTCCCCAGTCCTGCCTGACTGATGCCTGGCTCCCAGGCACCCAAAGCAAATCCTTCATTAATGTGTTGTGGGCTTCTGGAAAGCAAATGGTGTGGATTTATCTAGGAGAGAGTATGGTCACTAGGTGCTGTTCCCATATGGTGGGGCCACTTCCACATGGTTCCTCCTCTTCCCAGTTCTGCCCAGAGCCACTGCCTTCAGCACTTCACTGACTCACTTGCCCAAACCACCCCCTGCTTCCCTGATCCCTCAGAGCTGTGGTGCAAAGGTGCACGTTTAGCAGAGGTGTGATCCTAATAACAAGGCAGAGGGCAGCATAAACAGGAAATCCTGCCATGAGACACGTCTGGCACTTTAATCAGCCTTTCAGAGCCACCCATCACCCCGGTGAGATGGAACAGCCCTGTATCTGCTTGTAATGCTGTGTGGGAATGCTACTGTTGGGGTGATGGAGGGATGTGCCTAGCCTGACTGCTCTGCCTCTGGCAGCCATGCCGTCCTGAAAGCAAACATGAGCAGGAGTCAGAGTTCTGGCAAATCTAAAGGAGAAAGGTTGTCTTGCCAAAACTATTTCATCTGTTCAAGGCAGAGTAATAGAGGCTTGTCTGAGCTGTGTCTACTATTAGTGGACCTGTTCCAGACTGGTAGGAGATGTGATGAAAAAAAAGTGCTTCCATTTTAATAACTAATTAAATAGGCTAACTCAGCCAGGGACCGCTGCCTTGGAACCAAATCCAAAACCTAAAAGAAGTAGCCCCAAGCTTTAGCAGTGAATGAATGATAGAGCAAAAACATCTGTCCCTTGGAAGAAGGTCAGAAAAGGCTGATAGACTTCTTCCAAATAGAGGAAAACCTCTCCAGACTGGGAAATAAAGCTGCTCCCGTTGGACCCTTGTCCCCCAGCCCTTGATAAGCCAGCCAGCGTGGTGGCAGCTGCTCCATCTGCTGTGGCAGTCCAGGCATATGGCTGCCTGTGGGCTACCATGGTCCAGGGTTAGTGTGGAGCTGGGGGGATGCTGTGCTGATGCCAGAGTGGCCAGACTGCCCCGGCTCAGACCCAGCCCTTCCTGTGGTGTTACTGGTTTATTACATTGTCGGCTGGGCTGACAGCTCCACAGTGTCCTTATGACTTTGCTGCAAAGCTGGCTTAGTTCCTGGTCTTGGAACAGGCTTGAAGCATAGCACACAGAAGGATTTGCAGTTCTCAGCACACTTACTGGGGGAAATCAGGCCTTTTCCATGACTGTTTGGGCCATCACATCTTCAGCCTGGTTAAGAGAAGATTAGGGGGGACTTCATAGAAGCTTATCAATACCTGAAGGGGGCCTACAGAAAGGCTGGGGCAGGACTTTTTAATAGGATATGTGATGGAAGGACTGGAAATAATGGATTTAAATTGGAAGATGGGAGATTTGGGGTAGACAGAAGTTCTTTACAGTGGGGGTAGTGAAACACTGGAACAGGCTGCCCAGAGAGGTTGTAGATGCTCCTTCTCTGGAGGTGTTTAAGGCCAGGCTGGACAAGGCACTGAGCAACCTGCTCTAGTGGGAGGTCCCTGTCCCTGCCCATGGAAGGGGAGTTGGAACTAGATGATCTCTAAGGTCCCTTCCAACCCAAACTACTCTATGGTTCTATCCCACAGCTTCCCCCATCATATTACACCCACCCGTTATAATTATCCCAGTTTCCTGATGTCCTCTTGACACCATCTTTCCAGGCAGCTTTCCTCAGCACGGAGGGAATCCCACTTTATCTGGGGGTCTGCTTTTACTGAATTTATAGAAACCTGGTTTACCCAGATCATCTTTGGCTGAAATTGATCATTAAGGTAAAAAATTACTCCGGAGAGGAGCAGAGAGGCAGGAACAGATGTCCAGGAAACCAGGTTGGAAAGAAGAAGGCAGTGCCAGAATGCATCTGCTGGAGCAGGGGGACACTAGCCCATGGGGACCCAACAGCATCAGCCACCAAGGGCAGAACAGTTTTTGCATCCAGGACTGTGCAGCCAAATCAAGTGGGAAAAAATTGCCTCAGCAGGTGCATTTGACAGCAAAATGTATTTATATTTTTTCTCTGACAGGTTCCTCAGGCAAATGTGGAACGACCCAGAAAGGATGAGCAGGGCACAGTTTATGCTTCAAATGGGCAGTCATCGCTTCTGTGATAGTGTCCCATTTCTCTCTGCAGCCACAACTGCCAGGCAGAGCAATAAATCTTTCAGATGGAAGTGCTTGCTGTGGACTTAAATTTACCTTTATTTCTGCAACATTCTGAAGCTGCATGGCAGCAAGTGCCAACACTGCTCCCAGCCTGTTTATCCAAGTACAGAGACTTCTCAGGATGCTAAAACCTGCCTGTCTTGCATCATATTGACTCCTGCTAGTTTGGGATAAGGCAGAGATATGGTGATTCTTCTTGGGGGAGGCTGTGTTGGTTTATTTATTAGAGGAGACTACTGTTCATCTTATGAAAATTGGACTGTGCTCACCTCCATGATGGATTTGTAGTGTACATTTGACCCATGGATGTACATGGAGAGGTCCCAGCATGGTCCTGCTTCTGTGGAACACCGAAGCACCCTGACACTGCTCTGGAAAGCATGTCAGAAAGCAATTCAGCACTGTGAGCTGCATGTGCATGTTCAGTCCAAAACAATCCATGATTCTGGTACTTTGGGCCCTTGGAGCTAGGATTTGTTCAGATATCTCTTCTCCTGACCTCCAGGCTGCCAGGATAACAACTTCTCTCCTCATATCTCAGCTGATGCTATCACTTGTTCCTCCCATGCCTGCAGACATATGTCATGTGGTGAAAACTCCCTCGGGGGGAAGCTGCCTTCCCAGTCCTATGTGATCCTTCATCTCAGAGTGGGGAGGGAAGGGGTCAGGAGTAGATGCTTCTTTTCCTTTAAAAGCATCTTTGATCCAAAAGAGCCTGAATGGTATCCTGTCCTTTGATCTGTGTATGAGAGCTAGAAAAGGAAGATTTCAGCTTAAACCCTTCCTTGGGCAATGCTCTGGATTCTGTAAGTCTGAATTGTACCTACTGCTAGCTCCTGCATGAGCCTGGGCAAGCTCCTCAGCCTGGCCTCACTTTGGGGTACAGGCACAAGGGTCACATTTGCCGTGCAGATAGCATCACAGAATGGTTTGGGTTTGGAAGAGAACTTAATCATCATCTACTTCCAACCCTCCTGTCATGGTCAGGGACACTTCCCACTAGTCCAGGTTGCTTGATGTCAAGGCCTGGCCTTGAATATTTCCAGGGACATCCCTGGATGTGGGGCACCCACAGCTTCTCTGGGAAACCTCTTCCATTTTCTGACCAATCTCAGAGCAAAGAATTTCTTTCTAATATCTGACCTAAATTCCCTCTCTTTCAGTTTAAAACTGTTACCCCTCATCCTATCACTACACTCCCTGATAAAGTGTCACAGAATCACACAGAATCACAGAATGACCCGGGTTGGAAAGTACCTCAAGGATCATGTAGCTCCAACCCCCCTGCCGCATCTCTCTTGTAGGATCCCTTTAGGTACTGGAAGGCTGCTATAAGGTATTCTCAGAACCTTTTCTTCTCCAGGCTGAACAACTTCAACTCTCTCAACCTGTCCTCAAAGGGGAGGTACTCCACTACCCTGATCATCTTTTTGGCCCTCCTCTGGACCTGCCTTTTTCCCAGACTCTTGACTTTCGATAAGAGAGGAGAGATTGACTCTGTGAAATCCATGTGCTTGGGAAGCTGGCCTCTGGATTGGAGCTGGGGAACCAGGTCATTGCCTGTTTTGCCACAGAAACAAGTCCCTGGTTGCTGGTCACATATGCCTGCATGCACAGAAATGCACTCTCTCACATGCACTCCATCCCTGGTGGCATTTAGGATTTTTCCTTACAGGTAAGAGGGCAGAGGGCCCAGGCAGAGGGAGCCTTAGCCTCTTGCCCAGAGGAGCCCAGAGCAGGCAGCTGGAGCTGGGGAGGGAGGGGAGCTGGTGCAGGTTTCTGCTGGACAAGGACATGAGTCATTTAGGCTCTTCCTCTCTCTTTACCTTTTAAAATAAGGTGGTGAGTAAGCCATGCAATACCCAGCTTAAAAGACACCTCTGCAGCTAAAAATTAGATGTCAGGTTTGCTAAATATACTTCTTATTGCTGTATTCCTGTGTGCCATAATCACTTGGTGTACGTATCTGTGACAGGCAGGTAAAAATGGAAATGTAACTTTGGTTCTCTGAGTATATTATGTGCAAGGCAGGCATGTGTGTGTGGGGGAAAGGTGGGAAAATTCACTCCTCATTGCCTGTCTACTGATCAGTAGAGTCTCCTAAGATGCTGAGGCAATGCTCAAACATCTCAGGCAGATGGGCTGAGTGGCTTTTCTGCACAATAGGATTTTGGAGAGAAGCCAGCTATCTGTGCTCAGTGACCCTTTTGTAACACACAGGTGAGACCCAGGGCTGAGGGCTTGCTCTGGACTCTTGATTGTACAGGTTGTGTCACATGTTTTTGCTGAAGGTCTGGTGGTGGTTGAGCCTGGAGTGAAGGCACATCCTCTGCCCTGTGAAAACAGTTCTTCTGGCTCTAAACCAGCACCCTGGCAGTGCCAGCAGCCCAGGCTGTGGGTGGCAGGAGCTGGACCTCCAGGGATGATTGCTTTGTCCCAGGGACTGCCAGCCGTCTGTAGAGAAACCTTGCAGGGTTGGGTCTCTCTATATATATCCAATGCAATGCGTGGATCCCTCTCAGGTTTCTTCCCATCTTATCACTTCAGAGGGAAGTGGGTTGAGTTCCCTTGGTGCTGGCTTTGTTCTTCATTTGACAGGAGTAAGAATAGTACAAGAGAAAGAAAGGCAGTGCGTGGGAATGGTCTCCTTCTCATGGTGAATCCCACTCAGTACAGAGAATGGAAGAAAACCCCTACTGGTACAAAGAGCCCAAGATCAGGTCACCTGTGAGATGACCCCTTTGCAATGCAATATTGGCACAGAGCAGCTGGAAGTGTCAGCCTCCCACCAGCCTGTGTCCAGCCAGGGCTTCCAAGGGAGGAGCAGAAGCTCTTCACTCCCCACCCCGAAGTGACTCATGGAGCCTGCTCTGCCTGAGCTGCCACAATTGTTTCAACATGAGCTGTCATCTGGCCTGTTCCTCAGATAGGTGTCCCCTCAATAGACCCCTGGTGCTCCACCATCCGTTGCAGAGCACTCTTTCCATCATAGGACAGTGTTTCATGGACCATAGTGATGCTCCTTCTAAGACACTTTTGCTGTTCTCCATTGGGATGCCCTGGGACTAGCTATGGGAGCAAGCACCACCTATTCTATGCAGGAACAGGGCATGGGCATGGCAAAGACATCTCTCTAATCTGTCCTAAAACTACCCCAATCAAATTTGTGATCATCCTCCAACCTGTCCAGACATTCATGATGCTATTTTTCATAGATGAGACAGCATTCTTGTCTGGATCTGTGCTACAGTATGTCATATGAACACTGTCTTGTGTTCATATGGCCTGTCACCTTGATAGCTCACTTCCTTCCTAATCTCTCATCACTTCTAACGGTCATGCACAAGAGAATGAGTGATTCCTTTCCTATCAGAAAGAAGTTCCATCCCTACAGGATTAGTTTCAGGCAACCCATGGGAGACTCATCCTAGCAGCTGTGAGATACCCCCTTTTACGCTCTGGCCCTAAATCCATTATTTTTGCTCTTCAGTGTCACTCAGAAGAGACTTCCAGGCTCCTCTTTAGCTATCTCTGCTACTCTTCAGGAGGTCTGGTGCCTGAAATCACATGTGAGCTTGAGAAGCTGAGCATTACTTTGGAGAAGTGGAGGAAAGCTCCTGGTAGTGGAGACCAGACCATCACAAGTGCTGTTCAGGCTTTCACAGCAGCTGCAGGAGACAAGAGTAGTGTATTTGTGTGTCCATGGGTTCAGGTGCTACCTCAGAGGGTCTCTTGGCTGTTTGGCCATGATCAAAACACTCATGTGCAGAGAGCTGAGCTCATCTCATTATCAGCAAAATTTCTAGGGATCCACAAGGTTGGATCTATTGGGAGGTGGTGCTGGTGTTCATTCCAGGCTCTTCACCACCTCTGCTCCTAGATCAGTCTAATTCACAAGGAACAAGCAAGCTGAAGGCATTCTCAATATGCCTATGCCTACATCTTCAGCATGGCTACTGGGAAGCTTGGTATTAGGAAAACCATTGATCGATTGATGGAACAGAAAGGGCTCTCTGAGTGTGCTCTTGGCAGAATACTAAGTGGAACTCTGGGATTTCTTCCAACACACTAGAAATGCCATAACCCCCTGATACAGAAAGCTTATCTAGAATAAACACATTGTACTGGTGGGAAACTTTTTTTCAAAACTTGTGAGTGACCTCTGTGTGACATCAGGAACTGCCTGTCCATTGTGGCTGGTGCAAGCCTCATGCCATCTCCTTGGCTGATCTGACAGAAATGCACCCATGCATAAGTCCATGTCTAACCTCGGCCACACATGTCCAGCTGGCTGATTTTGCCAAATTTAATGCTGATGAAGGCACATCATGTTGTTGCCCACCGTGAGGGAGTGGAGTGCATCTTATCTCTGTGAGATGGGTATGCTCTGCTGAAGAAGCTCTTGGGTTGATGACAATAGCCAGAAACACTGCCTCCTGGAGAAATTAGGGGCTACAAGCATTTTGAGAGAGAGGGAGACTTGGATGTGAATCACAGTCCCGAGAGATTTCAAGAAAGGAAAGGAGTACAAAGGCTGCTGTGAGTGGAGTTTCCATGCTGCAAAGGCAGCCCGAAGACCTGGGGCATGCAAAAGCACGAGGCAGATTTGTAACAAAGCAGCAGGAATAAAACAGCTTCTTCACAGGGGTCAGTGCCCTCTGCTTGCTCGTCAGAATGACCTCACAGAGGGTGGGTGCTGGGCCTTTTTATCTGCATGTGTGTTTGTAGTGATACTGATATGGTTCTTCAAAATACCCAAGATCAAGTACAAAAATCAACAGAATTCCAGGGCAGAAGCAAATAAAATGGTCACCCTGCCATAATGAGAAAAAATCATCAGCCTTAAACCAGGTAGTTCTTACTACACCATCACAGGGCAAAGAAAAACCCCTGTTTGATATGTATGTGACTAGCATGGGGGAAAGGGAGGCTGAAGCGTTCTGTGTGGATTCAAAAACTTGTAAGCAGAAAAAATTAGAAAAAGGTAAATTCTTGTGTTAAGTTTAGAATAAGGAACATTTAGCTATATTTTGCAGTTTATGTTCTTCTCAGGCACAACCAGCAGCAGACTCATCAAAATGAATAATTTCAGAGCTGTGTTCAAGGCTGACGATTTATTTTTTTTATTGCCAGCAGAATTTAAATATAAACAAAACATTTACTCTCCTTTTTACTTTTGTCATAATTTTTAAGGTGAATAATAGAATCACAGAGTCGCAGAATAATTTCAGTGGGAAGGTACATAAGGCAGGGCCAGCTCCAAAACTAGATCCAGGCCTTCAATTGTGAGTTTATCCAGGGATGGAGATCTCATCTCCTCTCTGAACAACTTGTGCCGGTGTTTGACCATTCCCATGGTAAAATATTTCCCTTATATCAAACTATAATTTCCCTTGTTACAGCTTGTGACCATTGCCCTGTTCATTTCAGTGTGAATCTCTGGGAAGACCTCGTCCCCTTCTTCTCTGTAACTCTCTTTAGGCAATGAACACCACTAGATCCCTCAGTAGACACATTTAGCACCGCACCCCAGATCCCTTCCTCCCAGTATGGCCATGTCTGTACCATACTGGGGAGCCCAATATTAGACACAACACCCCAAATGCAGCCTCATGGGTATCAAGTAAAGGGGAATTATCATTTCCCTTGGTCTGCTCTTGTTGATATGGCTGCAGAGGTGGCCAGCCCCCACCCTCCCCTCAGCAAAGCTCTAAATAAGCAATGATGTGCTAGCTACAGGGTTTGGAGGGAAAACATTATCACTGACAGAATTCCTTAAATATTTGACTTCTCAAGATGCCTAAAAATCTGTATTTGCTTAGAATATGATTAAGAGCATAATTTGAGAAATGAGAAAGAAGGAAGCGGTCTTGATCCAGTAAAGATATCCAGCCCCAGTGAAAATTATGGACAAATGTTCATTTGAGATATTAACCAAGTTTAGTTCCTATTCAAGCTGAGGATCTCCTAAGGATTAAGTGGAAAAAACTAGTCCATCTATCAGGACTAACAGGGTTAGACCCATAAGCTTTTGCCCCAAAGTCCACGCTGTCTCTGAAGCACCAGATGTTCTAGCTTGGGAAGTAGTGAAGTTTATGTGCCTTCCTTTTCCCTCCTGCCCCTCAAAGTGTTAACATCCCACAGAAAGCAGGGTTAGCCTCCAGTCCTTCAGGCCTTCCAAATCTCAAAACAACTCACCACATGTGGGAAACCTCTACTTATTCCCATCACTACCTACCAGTGCTTGCTTGTGGCACAATCTTGGGCTGCATCAGTCTTCATTTTAATTTGTGCCTCAGACATTTTACCAACTGGCTCCTGTGTGACACTGTGGCCAGCTGGTACTGGTAGGGCTGCCACACAGACAAGTTCATGGCACTCAATGGAGTCTGTCCTGGGAACCTCAGCATAATGAGAAGGGCAGACATGGGAAGAGATGCAGAGAATCCCCTGTCCAGGGAGAAATGAGGCTGCTGGGAACAGCTCTCTCTTGGAGAGCTTCCCCCATGCTTAACCCCACATTTTGGGAGTTAAAAGGCTCTTTTCACAGAGCACCTTTGAAAGACTCCCTTCTCTTTTTTCTTGCTTCAAACTGCTCCTTTGCCGACACCTTCACCTACTCTGACACTGCTAGAAACCTGGCTGGGCTTGTGCTCCTCAGTCTTTGTAAGTGGTTGGTGGGTATGACAACTGGCCAGTTCACAGACACCTCCCCTTTTTGTCCTTTGCTTCCTTCTTAAGCTACAGTAAACCCCTTTCCACGAATGTGGCTTCTTGTGGATGGCTCATGCACACTCCTCTCAGCTTGAACCAAAACAGCAGAGAGGGAGATAGTGAAGGCTGGGCACAGTTTGAGACCTACTTGAGTACAGGAAAGCGTGAATCCCTCACATCACCCAAAGCTGGTGCATGCTGCCCAGCACTGCTCACTAGGTCACTTGAAAGCCTTCTGACAACATGTGCTCCTTCACCTCCTGGCTGCTGCCTGGCTGTCATGTGCTGTGAACTGCACATCGTGACTCATGGCTGACTGCCCTCTGGTAAAGGCAGCAAAATGCCTTGGGCAGGAGTTCTGTGCTGGCCCTCTAATTCCCTCCCTCACTCTTGGGGTGGACGGACAGATTTCCAACCCTTTTCCAGCAGTTTACAGGCTGCTGGTAATGAGGTAGGTGCTATTAAGAGGCTGTTTGGAAGTACTAGTGTCATTGCTGAACTGCATACAGTTGCCATAGAAACCTAGGACATGTAAATCTGACTGATAATCATCTTTTTCCCATCCTTTCTTTCTTTTTGGCATTAAGGCAACAGATCTACCTAAGGAGCTGGACTGAGAAATCTTGGCTCTCAAGCAGTGATTTCAGATGTTGGTGCAGCAAATAGCTCTGTGTGTGCTGCTGGAAGATGGTGATGCTGAGACAACAGACCTGCTCAAGAATGGCTTATAGACAAAAGCGGGAGAAGAGTTCTGCTCACCTGGGACCTTATACTGCTGCTGGTGACACAAGGTGGAAGTGAGATCAGACCCTGGTTTGGCTATGTGTCATTTCTCCACCCCCAAAAATACATGAACTCATAACAGGAGAAATATTCCTTCCTAATTAATGACCCATCTTTGTGTTCACAAAGCTTTGCCAGATAATTCCCAGTAAATACTGTTTGTGCTTTGCAGCATGCTGTGATGTGATCTGCAAGTACATAAATTTGTTTTCCTCCTCTAGAACCTGGATAAAAGAAATATGACACCTCATTCACCTTCACATAGACCAACTATCTGGCTCATGGTGCATGCCCCAGTGCTGTTGACTTTTAAGCAATCATTACTCTTGCCACTGTTGTGTTTATAACATGCCCTCTCCTTTTGAAAGAGCATTATCAGGGAGCAGATAATTATACAGCAAAGGAACAATTGTTCAAACATGTTGCCAGAAACTGCAACAGAAGTATTTAAGAACATGTTGAACTGTTGAGAGTTTGAAGAAGTGAGGCTTCCTGCCACTGTCAGAATTATCTCCTCCTTTGGCTGCATCATATTCTCCCAAAATGGAGTCCCTGACCAAACCTGGTGGTTGTTGTAATGTGAACTGCAGCTGAAATATCCAAAAGATTCTTTTGCCTTTCTGAAATCTTTTTTCTCACATATGTCCAAAAGCTAACCTCTGCTCAGGTTAGCAAGTTCTCCCTTGTGTGAGTGCTGCCATTAATGTCAGAGGAAATGAGTACATGCCTGGCAGGCTGGGAAAGCCTTGCACAACCAGGCCTAAATATAAACCGGACATGAAAGATAAAGTCTCCAGTAAATAGAATTGCAATAGCTCAGGGGCCCAGCCAGCTTGTGTTAATGTCAGGGGGTGTTGGTGGCCTGGCCATCTCCTGGCTTCCCTTCAAATCAAACTGCATCATCCTTGAACTTCAACCCATGGTTGAAAACTAGATTTTTTTTTCTGAATTAAAAGCATTTTTAAGGTAGCCCCTGTTAAACGGTCTTTCAAAAGCGCCATGGTGTATGATGATGATGAGTATGGTTTCTCTCTGTGCTTTACAACCAGGGTTTTCTTTCCCCCTGCATAATGGTCGGGACTTCAACTGTGACAGCCCCGTGCCCTAGCCAGGCAGATATCTCCAGCTAGTGGGATGCTTGTGGGCACCAGAGCTTGTACCCACATCACATATGCCCAGCATGCTGGGGAGGTGGGGCCTCATCAGAAGGTGGAAATTTGGGTAATTACCTTCCTGAGTGACAGACTTCCAGAGCTTATAATTGAGCTCAAGTTAAATTGCTCATCAACAGGTAATCAGCTGGTCCACTTCATTTGCTAAGAGTCATAGCTGTTTCTTTCCTGCTCCTGTGTTTTGTTCTGTGACACTTACCATAATTTGTCAGGGAGGGTAGCAATGATCAGTCCCTCCCACATGCCAAAACTGAGCTTCAGACTCCAGCCTTCTAATATCTTGAAACAGCTTTGGGTTGGAAGGTTCATATATGTGCCACGAGTAAGGTTGCTCTGGCACATCATTTTTTTCTGACACTCCTCTGCTAGAAGATATTTCCCAGAGAGTTTTTGGGTAACCCATCTGCTGATCTGGCACAGTGTGCCATTTTTGCAGTGATGGTGTCTTTCATGATCAGTGATGATGTTCTTTCATGAATCTTGAAAGGCATAACTACCTACATCAGTAACAGATGGGTCCAATCCTGTGAGCTGCTGTGCACCTCTGAGGACATGCTGGTGCTCTCACCTGCTGCTGCTGACTCCTGATGCTCCACACCTGCAGCGAGACAGCAGGAGCTAGCTAGGATCTTTAAAAAAACCCTAGCATTAAAACACTGCATCAGTATGTGGCCTGAGTGGGATCTTTTGCACCTGTTTCAGGAAGAGAGAGATCACCCCACAGGGTGGTGGTCTGCAGGAAAAGCAGCATGGTTTGCCTTGCACTCCCGTGCAGAGTTTCAAAGGCAATGGAGATCAAAGCAAGAGGTTTCAGGTAAAGCCATGGCCCTGGGTACGTTAATAATTCAGAAACAGCCAAAAGTAAAAATAGTCAAATGCAGGGGCTGAAGTAGTCACAGAGCTTTTGAGATGAGCACAGACCAAGGCAGGAACTGGGCACCAGTGCAGAGTGCAGGGCTCTTGCTGCCTGGATTTCCCTGCTCACCAAAGAAGCTGACAGATGGTCCTCCCTCTCCAGAGAGCCTGAGGGCATGACATGTATGGGTGAGCATGTCTTTGGGTTTTTATAAAACCTCTGATTTCTGCTAGGTGTGAATGGAAGTCCTTTAGACATCAGTGAGCACATAGACTCCGGCCTGTTGGCATTCACTTTGTGTACATGTGGCCCGACCTGAGTACACAATCATAGAATCATAGAATAGTTTGAGTTGGAAGGGACCTTAAAGATCATCTAGTTCCAGCTCCCCTTCCATAGGCAGGGACACCTCCCACAAGAGCAGATTGCTCAGT
Source organism: Turnix velox (assembly GCA_013400935.1). NCBI lineage: Eukaryota > Metazoa > Chordata > Aves > Charadriiformes > Turnicidae > Turnix > Turnix velox. The sequence goes on from VZTY01034423.1 coordinate 72,780, forward strand.
GCCTTGTCCAGCCTGGCCTGAAACATCTCCAGAGAGGGAGCATCTACAATCTCTCTGGGCAACCTGTTCCAGTAAGTTCCTCACCATAATGAACTTCACTCTTATATCTAGTCTGAATCTCCCCTCTTCCAATTTACATCCATTATTTCTATCCCTTCCATCACATACCCTATTAAAAAGTCCTACCCCAGCCTTCCTGTAGGCCCCCTTCAGGTATTGATAAGCTACTATGAGGTCCCCCCTGAGAGTGCCTAGCTGATTGCATTTTTGGGTGATCATTACAGATCGTTAACAGATATTATGTGGAGGATGAAATGCTTCTTGGTAAATAGAGGCTTTTAAGTCAAGCTTTAATTGCTATGTGCCACGAATCTTCCTTACACTGAAAATAATGAATTTCAGTGTGAATTCACTGGACACTGGAAAACTTGCTTGGTGAATTTTTGGGATGAGTGAGAGAGGATGTAAACAAAAAGCCTGCCAAAAGAGTGCTTGTAATTATTCAGCTCTGTCTGCAGGAAGAGATGAAAATGGGAGTCTGAAATGAAGCTCCTTTATGAACTCTTCTCACAGTATTAAGGTATGACTTTTAGAGGCAGCCCACATAATGGGTTCAAGTTCCAAGTCACGCATATGATCCATTTTTAATGGTACTATTTTTGCTGTGGCGCTTCTAACAAATGGTCAGAGAAACGTCAGTCTTGACAGTCCATAAAATTAGCAAAATTGCCTCTAATAGTGCTAAAAGTAGGAGCCATTTTCTGAAGCTGTAGGGGCCATAGCAGCCCTTGGTATGTAGCATGCTCAGGCTACCTAGTACTGCAGGGTCTGCTCTCCATGCCAAAGAAGACCTTCTCCAGATCTTTGTGTCACAGCCCTTTTGCTCTTACATGGTGTGCACATCCACAGTTTCTCTGAGCAAATTGTTCCCAGTGTCTCACCATGCTCACCCTAAAGAATTTCTTCCTTATGTCCAGTATAAGCCTACCCTCTTGCAATTTTAAACCACTGTGCCTTGTTCCATAACTAAAGGCCCTGGTAAGAATTCTTGCTGTCTTTCTTCTAAGCCCTTTTTACTGCTGGAAGGGTGCAATGACACTGGAGCCTTCTGTTCTCCAAGATGAACAACCCTAACTCTCTCAGCCCGTCCTCACAGGAGAGTTGCTCCATCCCTCTGATCACTTGTTTGTCCCTCCTCTGGACCTGCTACAAAAGGTTCAAGTATTACCTGTGTTCAGGGCTTCAGACCTGGATGCAGTACTCCAGGTAGGGTCACACCAGAGCAGAGTGGTAGAATCATCTCCCTTGACCTGCTGGCCACACTTATTTTGCTGCAACCCAGGATATGGTTGGCTTTCTAGTCTATAAGTGCACCTTGCTGGGTCACATTGAGCTTCTTATCATCTCCAAAACCTCCAAGACCTTTTTAGGGCTGCTCTCAGCCCCTCCATTCCACAAATCGTACTGGCTATTGCTCCAACCCAAGTGCAGGACCTTGCACTTGGTCTTGTTGAATTTTAAGAAATTCATAACTTTGCTCCTCAAGCTTATCCTGATCCCTCTGGATGGCATCCCTTCCTTCTAGAGTATCAGCAGTCAGCTTGGTGTCATCTGCAGAGTTACTGAGGGTGCACTCAGTTCCACTGCCTGTGTCATTGATGAAGAAATCAAATAGTAATGGTCCAAGGACAGACTCTTGAGGGACACCTGGTTTCCATTTGGACATTCAGAGATTGACTACAAAGCTTTGGATGTGGCCATCCATCCAATTTGTTATCTGTCTAACAGTCCATCTATCAAACTCACATCTCTCCAATTTAGCAGCAAGAAAGTTACGGGAGACCATGTCAAAGGTCTTACAGAAGCCCAGTTAGATGGCATCAGTAGCTCTTCCCTTGACCACTGATATAGTTAATCCTTTGTAGAAGGACACTAGATAAGTCAGGCATGTTTTGCCTTTGGTGAAGCCATGGAGGATGTCCATGCCTGCAGTGTACTGCCAGCACTTTTTGGGTGAGGACTGCAGCAGGGCAGATACATGATGCCCAAAAGTCCCAGAGCTGATGAATGTGTGAAGCTGTGGGTGTTGCAGCCTCCTGCTGCAATAGGTTATTCTAGGTCACAAAGCAGCCCATTGTGGTCTCCCTAGTCCCGAGCTGGTGTTTGCTTTGCTCGTGAAGACTTGTGACCCTGTGGCTGCTATTTCCCCCTGCCCTCCTCAAGCATTGAGAGGACATCAGCATCTCCAAAACTATCCTGTTGCGGCTGCAAGACACACACTGGCACATGGAAATGTGCTGTCAGCCCTTGGCTGAGCCACAGTGGCCGGCAGCCTGCACAAGGTTCTGTGCATTGCCATGCTGGGCACAGGATCAGCCCCTATGGAGGGAAACTTCAGGACAGGGGATGGACAGAAGCACCTACTTAGCATGTAATCTTGATGGGCTTTTTAGTTTAGGATTTCCTAAACTAAACCTACACCTACACCTATTTATGTATAGTCATATTCATGCAGATTTCAAATTCAAAGATGAGGTGCAAAGGCTTTTAAAAGGTTTAAGGGATTTAAAGGCTCCTACTAGGACTGACACTGATTTAGGAGAGAAGACAAAATAAAGGTTTGCCCTGCATGAGGAAGCAAAATTGCAAGAGAGCTGCTGTAGGGAAGCCCGGTGTCAACTTCTTGTCCTTTCCTAGACCTTTTTCTGCACATAAATCACTGTGTCTGTGAAATGAGGGCACTCAGCATCCTCATCACTACAGTGTTCTCTGCTCATGGGCTGCCCCTTGAGCCTACAGCACAGTGGCAATCCTGCTGCCTCACACTACTGCAGTAAAAACAACATGAAATAACCGAAAATGAAGCTTGGGTCAATAGCTACTGATTGGAAGTAAATGGAGGTGAAACAAATTCAGAGAAGGCTGATATCAGGTAGTATAGCCAAGAGCTGAGGCTTCAGGGAGTATTCACCAGGGAGTGTGGGTTTTTTCCTCTCTTTTTTTTTTTCTCTGCATCTTTTTATTGATCTGTGAGAAGAGAAAGTTCTGTGGCTGCAACATCTGAGAGCTGGTGCTATTTCATGCCTTTATCTTCAGCCCCTATCTCTGTAATTGTTTCTGGCTTCCTCTGTACTGCGTCTTGGGCTTTCTCTGGGAGGTCTTTCAGCTGTCTGAAATTAAAGGTTCCTCTTCATCAGCCCATCACCTGAGATCCCTCTTTCTATTACTAACCAGCATTTTTCTCTGCATCCCAAAATGCAGAGATTTCCATCAAGGGTCATATGTTTCAGCTGGAAAAAAACATCAGTGCTAAGGCCATCCACCTTCCCTTGAGCTGCAGCTCTCCTCCCTCTTGCCCAGCAAAGGGGAAACTGCTTCAGTTCCCCCACATCCTACGCAAGGAGCTGCAGCCCTTCATTTCCCTCATTTCAGTGGTTCTTCAAGTACAGGAAAACAGCTCCGTCCTGCTTATATTTTCATTTTTCTGGGGAAGTGAGTGAGCATTTCTGTATCAGTATCTGTGTGATCAGAAGAAAGAGGAAGCGTTACCTTGCTCCTTGCACCTTTTCCCTTGTTCTTGGACCCTCTGTATCTGGCTGGTGTGGTCCTGCAACAGATGGCTGCTCAGTTTGCATCAGTGTTCAAGCCCAGAGACTCTAGCATTTCCCAGGCAGAGTGGTAACCTGACTCGGAGATTAGGTCTGGCACATCTCCATGTTTAAATGAACTTCCCCTAATTAGAGAAGTCGCCTGTGATGACACTTCAGGCAGAGCCTCCTTGGAATTACATTCATAAATTTCTCATGTACCACATTACAAATCAAGCCACAATCTCAGTCTGAGACAATGCAGATCCTCGTACCTCTGCTGTGGTGGCCATGTCAGTGCCCAGGGTTTATAGCCATTTGTCCCCATTTTGTTCACCAGACAGTGCTCAGCTTCTTGGTTCCTCTTCCTCCATGTCTCAGTGGTTACCTTAATGCCACAAAAAGCCATGACCCCACATTTAAACTTCTATTCTCCACCGACCTGTGTTCAAATCATGTTGAAATCTGTACCGTGCCAACCATGATGAAACTTTCCTTACCTCCTTCTGCTAAATGGGCTCCATTTTTAGGAGATCTTATGAAAGAACAGCTTAAGGGGATTCTGTGTGTATATATTACATTGCTGCTCGAAACAGAACCCTTCTGGGATATGGTGAAGACTGTGTGCTCTGAGACAAATTAAGCCTGGGGAAAAAAAAGAAAGAAACCCAACCAAATTAAGCTTGTTAAGTTTGGAGTAAACTGCTGCAAGTCTGAGGCATGACATAAAAGCCAGAGTTTTCAAAGGGCCCTGAGGGAAACAGACCTGGGGCTGACACTGAATTTAATTTGCTCTGTGCTGAAGAAGGCAGCTTTGGAGAAATGCCCATATGCATACTGATCCCTCAAATTTGACATTTTACCAGGTTTGGCAAAATTGTGTGCTCCACAACAGGCTGGGAGTCTTTGTGTTGGATGGAGAGCAGGATACAGGGAAGGGGTCCCTCCACCCTGGTGTATGGTGTAGACTCCACAAGCATCACAGCTTTTAATAGAGATGCTACTTTTTCTCAAGAGTTATAGTGGGAATTTCCTTGGTGTACATGGACAAGATAAAACATTTTCCAGAACAGAAAAAACCTCAAACCATCCCTTCAGAAATGGCAGGTGAAATCTATGTAAGAACAGGAAATTAATTTTCTGTTAATAATTCTTAAGGTTAAGAAACTCCTCAGAGCCAGAGGGTGAGAATGCTGCTCAGTTCTGACATCTGCCCTCTGAAGTGTTTTTTATTTCATGTAATTTTTTAATTGAATGGATTTCTGTTTTTCTTTTCTTTGAATTGCAAGTGATGCTTTGCTTTGGATGGAATAAAGAGGCACTGAGCCAAAGTGAGATGGAATTGAAAGAGAACTGAGGGAAAAGCAGAGCTTTCCTGGGTAGAGAATATTTTTTTTAATGTGGGAAGAGACAAACAGGCGGAATTCCCTCCAGAGGAAAAAACAGCAAAACCTAATGCAAGTCCTGGCTTTAAAGCTTTATTCCTTATCTAAGCAGCACGATTCGTCATCGCAAGTACACTCACATAGAGAGTAATAAATGTGAAAATGTATTTAGTGCTTTTAATACAATACAATACAATCTGAATTGTTTTATCTTGAATTTGAGTATCAGGAGGTTTTTTCAAGGACAAGATGCTGCACTCATGTATCTTTAGCAGCATTGCAACTTTTTATTCCAGCTTTCCTGGAAGTGGGCAAAGAAAGCCTGAAACCTCAAGTCCTGAAGATCAGGCTCCAAAACGGTTGTAAAAGATGTCTGACAACTGCTGTAGTTTTAAAGCCTCGGATTTTCCAAGCAAGATGAAAATCTTGGGGGCAACCAGACAAGAGTCTGGAGCAGGCAAGCAAAAGACACAAGGCAGTGTCCAGAGAAGGGAAAACATCTTCATTCACTAGGGGAGGTGAAGCATTTTCATTATTCAGTTTTGCATTGGCTCATTAAAGAAGCACATCACAATATGTTGGAGCTCAGAAGATCCTTGCACCTTCCAGAGAGCCAGCTCTGAGTTTCTCTATTCCTCCAAACAGATCCCTTGCCCAGAGGCCAGCTGAGCACCTCAGCTTTATTCCAACTTTTGGCTTCATGGTTTCGGGAAAAGAGTGGGATCAGGCATTGTAACAAAAAAAGAAAAATAATGAGGGTTCCATGTATTGCATTTTGGTTTTGTCAATAGCAGGATTTTATGTCAAGTTCATTAAGAGAAGGAAATGGCCAGATGATTAGCAATCTTGGCTTCACCTAAATTCATCCCAAAAGCAGGATGACATGAATGTGCTGGATGGGTCTCTAAAGCCTGGGGAAAAGGTTTGTTCTCCATGGAGGAAGGCAGGGAGTAGAGTGTCTGTCCTGCCTTGGGCAGACATTTGCCATCCAGATGCTGTTTCTTGGGCTGTGTATTGACACTAGTGTCTCTCCTGGATAGTGATGTCCCTCCACAACCAGGCAGGCCTTGTGAACTGTCATTCAGGGTCCTTGTCTTCTCTCCTGTAAGTATATTTGCCTGGGTCTGCTCTGTGATTAGATCTTTGATTGATGTCAGTGCTTAATTTCATTCTAAATTTGCCTGGAAGTTAATCCAGTCCCTCTGAGCACCAGCTATTTGCAAAGAAACAACAGCATCCTGGGTTAGAGTAACTCTGGGGCCAGCAATTAGATCACCAGCCCTCCCCTTGCTTTGCACAACACACGATGAACACAGCATTGTAATGTCAATGTACTCCGTGCACTTTCCAAACCCACTGAGCAAACACACGCCGAGAGCGCTGCAGATAGACTCACTTGCCAAGGGCTGTTGCCTTTTTCTTTGGCTGTGTTTAGTGATTACATGGTTTTGTTTAAACAGGAAAACACATTAAGAGGCACTTCATCTTCAAGTGTTCTGAAGCTCTGTCTGCACTGCCTGTATTCCTGGCCAGGGTGTTTGATATACATTAATTGCAATGTGTTGTGGGACCCTCTGATTAAAAGACTATTGGGCCAACAGCACCCTGCTGGAATAATCAAAGTGACCAATTTAACTAAGAAAATGATGGTCATGTTCAGTTTTTCATCATATTTGTTTTTCCTCAGATTTCATTTCCATTGTCAGATAATCTGTATGCTTCCCATAGAGTCCTTGGTGACCACAGCACTTGGGTTAAGATCTGATCCAGAGTTGTGATTCTCAAGCATGACTTCTGGGATTGAGATTGGGTTCCTCACATTTGCACCATGTGAAAGCCTACTTCAGCCTCAGCCAAACATCTGGGTTACTCATGTGTCAAGGATCCGTGTCTCATTGGTGACTCAAAGCTCTCCCCATGCCCCATTTTTTTGTGCTGATTGTGGACAGATGCAGGATGGCTTAGGGAGTAGGGATTATGTGGCATGAGATGAATGAGGTTGCCCTATTTTCAGATGCTCAAGTTGAGAGGGGTCAAAGAGTGTAACCTTTGTGAGAGAGTTCAGTACCAAATCTGGTGCCCTTAATGTATACTGAGTAGGGAAAAAGCACTGGTCATCAGGCCAGACCCTCATGCTGACTCAATTTATAATGTAAATCTAGTTTTATCTTCTGCTCAATGAGGTAATACAGATTTACAGCTGTGCAAGGCCTGTCTTCATGTGAAAATTCAGATCCAGCTGTTCCAGAAGAATTACACCAAAACCAGTTATTAACTATTACTGCAAACACATTTTTTTCCATGATGTCCTGAAATGGATACTTTGGCTGAATATAAAGCTGTTTTCCTGTCTTGATGAATGTGAGTCCCTAGGTATCACAACCACAACCCCACAAACATGTTGTTTTGCACAAGTGACAGCAGAGCTGTTTTCTTTGGCCTCATGAGAATGTCCTGGGAAGGGCTTTTTCTGCTTCACCTTCATCCCCAAAAGATGCCCTGCCCTGGTTTCAGTGGTCACTGATGGTTCTGGACTCTCTTCACACTAAGTGAAACCTTTCTGTGAGCTTCCACCATGGAAGGTATGGAGAGGGTCTTGCACAATTCTCTCTGATTCTAGATACAGAGAATGAGATACAGATCTTGCTTGGAAAAAAACCTCAAAAAACAGAAGAAAATAAATCACAGATAGTGTTTCTTTCTAACCTCTCTTTCCTCTCACCTCATGAACATATTCTGGGACAATTCTCTCAGGCAGATTTTCCCATCTCCATCTGTTTCTCTTCCACTCAGCCCAACACACTTCTCACCTCATCATGCTGTTTTTTAGTCATAAAAACCCATAAATTTCTGTAGTACAAAAGGTATCTATTTGTTTGTCCCGGAAAGATAAAAGTGGCTCTGGTTGTTTACACCTCACCTAAAAGACTGCACAGAGGACCATTTGCCAATAACAATGATCAAGTTACAGGATGACAAGTCCCTGCCCATGAGAAAAGCAAGCAAGCAAGGGAGGTGACACTGCACTGCATCTCTCTCTCTGCCTGTACAGATCCAGATCTAGTACTGCACAGTGCTGGTATTTACAAAAGTAAAATGCCCCACAAAGAACCATTACTGGTTGAACCAGTTGACCAAGGAAATGGAGTCTGTTGCAAGGAGAAACTTAAAGTTCGTGGTGTACCTGAAGAAAGCCAAAAGGAGCTGTCACTGCCCTCTGCAAATTCCTGAGAGAGGAGGAAAAGTTATTTAAGGTAAACACTGGCATCAGAAAAAAAACTACAACCTGTCTCCACAACTCAGGCTACAGAGGGAAGATCTCTCATCATGAGTGTGATGTCCTGTGAGGTGCCTGATCTCCCCAAGGCAGTCATGCAGGCTGGGAACTCTTCAGTGAACTTTAGCCTGGAGCTGCTGGTACCTGGTGGTCACTGATGGGTAGGGGCTGGTTTGTTATCACAGTGGTCCCTCCAAAGAAATAATTGTGGATCAGAGCAACATCTCTTACAGCCATTGTCTTGGGGTTGGCAGCTCACAGGGATTCCCGAGATAAGCTGCTAGCTGAAACCAGATCCTGGTCACTGATGATATCCACAATGTCCATCAGACAATAATATCAATTGATGTCTTTATCATGGAGAGGAGAAAACCCAGAAGGATTAGGCATGGGAACTGGACCCCAATCACATCTCTACTTCATGACAGAAATAAGTCTTGTGGGTGCAAACAATGTGGAACAGTCGAGGCTGGTCAGCTTGCGACACTCGAAGCCAGGTTCATCTCATTAATGAAGAGGAACAAGAGGGGGAAAAGCCCAGAAGAGGCAGTGATTGATTGGACACATTGCCTTTGGCAAGCCCAGTAAGTTGTGCAGCCCCAGAAGGCAGTGACGGCGAGAGCAGAGAAACAACAGCAGGCAATGGAGCAAGTGTTACCATCAGAGATCACCCTACACCCTGGGGCAGCTTAGGGCCCTGGCTGGGGCTGGTGGTCACCTCCTAGCCATCAGCCTCCTACAGAGAAGGCCCTCTTGCCTACCCTACAGGATCTTTTCTCTGACATCTCCATTTAAATCTGGTTTTATAGTGACAATTGGTATAAACAGGTATGGTAACCTACAGCCAGATACCAGATTAGGATTTCTGGTGCTCCAGATACAGCTGTTGAGGGAGATGGCAGTGACCCTATTTGTTCCCCAGTTAGCAGTAGCAAGAACAGGATGTCCACATCAGTTCAGCTATATCCCCCTTCTACTGATAAATTTTCTCTCTGGAGGAATCTAAATAATCATTTCCCCATTTCACTCAGGAAGGGTTGCTTAGAGCTGGAATAGTCTCACTGACATGCACAAGGACTTCCAGGAAGACTTGCCATTCCTTGGTTTTGCACATCCTCTGCCTGGTTTGTATGACAGTCTTGGTTTTTTTCTGCTTCTATGGTAGTGTTTGGGCTTGCTCAGGCCTTCAAGGACTGCTCTATCCTGCAAGGAACATGGCAATACCTGCAGGGAAATGGGGATGGCGTTGCTACAAAAAGGCCCTCTAAATCTGGGCTCTGCCCAGTTGGAGGAGCCTCCAGGTCCCAGGACAACCAGTGTCTCCTGCATGTGCAGTGTATTCATTAAAGATTCTTAAGAAACTTTAAAAGGCTTTTTATCTAGTCCAACCACCCTGCACTAAGCAGGGGCATCTTGCACTAGATCAGGCTGCTCAGAGCCTCATCAAGCCTGGCCTTGAATGCCTCCAGGGATGGGGCCTCCACCACCTCTCTGGGCAACCTGTGCCAGTGCCTCACACCAGGGCCCATGTTAGGCTGATGCCCCTTGTATAGGGCACCAGCAGCGAGGTTTCACCAGCCCATAAAGTGCCTGATGCATTTTTTATCCATGTACAGTCTAAGAGTGATGGAGGCAGGAGCATTTCTTGACTCAGAGTCCTGAACCAGAGTTGATGTAGAATCATAATTTGCATCCAGAGTGAGCATACAGTAACACCAGTTATATTTATAAACTGATCAAAACACTCTGTTTTCTTTTAAATGAACTCAAAGTGTTCAGAAAATTGAAGAGATGAGAGCAACTAATAAGCAGAGGGAACTAACATTAATTAAAATGCAGTAAGAATCCTTTCAGACAGTCTTTTAGACAAACTAAGGGGATGTTGATGAAGAAGAGGGTGAGTGGTGAAACACTGAGAAATTAAATTAGTGGGAACTAAATAACTGAGATTCGACTATTTTTTAAATAAGCAGCTTTCCTCTAGCAGAGACACAATGTCTGACTTCCAAGACACAATGAAGTAGGTCACCAGAATTTGAGGGATTATATCGCTGGAGCTCCTGAACCCAGAGTCAGATTTTACAGATCTCTGATGCTGCAATGAGGAATTGACAGAAAAATCTGTAAAATACAAAATGATTCAAAAAGAATGAGGTTATAAGGGGCTTGCCTTGCTCAGTCGGGACTGGCAGACACTGCAAAAGACCTTGGCACCTGTTTATTATCAGTAGGACTGCAGTGGTCTTTGTCACCTTGTTAAACACATGGGGAATGTCTGGAAGCTTTGAAATCTGAGCAGATCAGCATTGAGGTGAGGGGATTTGCCTGGGACCAGAGGGCAGGTTAAAAGGAATTTGGTTCATGAGATCAGATCCCCTTGACACCACATGTTCCTCTTGAATGTACAGTTAGGCAGGGTAACTTCAGGGGTTTTACATACTGTGAACTGGTTACTGCAGACCTAAGCTTTGACATCTAGCAGTGCCATGCTAACCCCAAACAGGAGGTTCTTCCTTTCACTTCTCCTTTCCCCAGCTGCATACAGCCCTGGGGCAAACGGCCAAGAATGGCAAGTTCTTCTTTGCAGCTTCCTCCGCTGAGTTATGCAAGCAATTAAACGGTTTATGGCCCACCTCCTGCCCTCGTTTTCTATCTTGTGACTTCATGCAGGTTATCTTTCTGTCAAAATTAATGGCCAACTATATTGATGGTGGTCTCTGGAGCTTCTGACTTGCCCTCCTAGCTCCAATGCTGCATATGCCGTGCTGGGTCAGCCTAGCTGGTACCATACTCCAGTCCTCGACACAGGTCTTCCCAGAAGTCGCAGCCAAGATGCCAATGTTTCCTGGGGAGCTGAAATGGCCACCTTCACTGAGTGCCAGGGCCATGATACAGCTGCCCTGGAGGAAGCTGTCTCTGCCAGACACACTTCCTCTCCCTGTTTTGAGCAGTTCAGTTATTCCAGCTGTCAGGCAGGAGCCCATTGTCATGAATCAAAGCTGTAACCATGAGAAAGGGCAATATGAAATTGTTTGAGGATATTTTAAATCAAAACCTATTTTTTATGCTTCCTCTTCAGATTAGACAGTCTTTGCCCAGGCACAAAGTATCTCTTTTCTCTTTCCTGTGTGCCTCTCTAGTCCTGGGAGGGTGCTATTAAGGGCAGAGCCAGGTACTCATCTCCCAGGGCTTCATCAGCTCAGGATGTACATCTCTCCCAGCACCCTTGGGAAAAATAGCAGGTCAGTGGGAAGGGACACCCACTGCCCTGCTGTGAGGGTTCAAGGACCTGGCAGAGCACGTGGGAGTAACTCACTGGATGCTTGCCCTTCCCTCCCATGCTGCAATTCTGTGGTGGTTCATTATGCTCCGGACACCCACTGTTACAGACTGGTGATTTATGACCCACTGGGAGACCGTGATGGCCCTTTGGCCACTAGCTGCACAAGGCAATCTCCTCCCCTGGCTCTGCAGGGGAGACTCCCTCTCCCCTGACTCCCCTGACTCCCTCTCTCTCTCCTTCTCATTCATCTCTGCAATGTTCAGCCCAAAGCACTCCTTCAAGATGAAGATCACCTCCAAGAATGTGAAAGAACGACCGAGGATTTTTTTCAGCATCCTTCACAGACAAGGGCCCTGCTTAAACATCTTGAGAGTTCCTAGTCTTGTTGGAGGGGAAGAAGCACAGCTATAGGATGTTTTCTGTGTGGACTTGACATCAAATATTTCCTTTAGAACTGCTTGCTCTGAATAAGAAGCAGCAGTACATTTGTCTCACCCACCAGCTACCGTGCATGGTCTTTGGGAGACTTTAAGTGCTTAGGTTCATTGCAAGTTAAATAGGGTCAAACCTCCCCTAACTCTGGAATGATTGCATTTGTCTCCCCAAGCCCAGCTTTTCCACCTGACAATCACAACTCCCTCCACGTTTTTAGTAACATTGTCTTACCAAAGCATTCAAGAAGGAGGTTCATTCAAGCCCCTCTAGGGCTAGATGAGAGATTAGGTAGGTGTATGCTCAGTTCTGGCTCTGATCCTGACTCCATGTGTGTGTTTGAGCAAGCTGTGCACAAAAGACAGCATAGATGAAGACCTAGGCAGCTCTATCTGCTTCTGGCCAAAATGGTCTGGCTGGCCAAAGGGTACATTGCATGGCTACTGTGGTCTTCAGAACTCTGAAGCAGAAGGCATGACCATCATGCCTGTGAGACTGGAGGAGACTCAGCACAGATGTACTACCCACCTTCCCTTCCCAGCATGGCTGATGCAGCTGCACAGGAATAGGAAGCTCTAGGGAGACTGAGAGAGCTCTTGGGAGCATCTCTAAGATTTTCCCATCTGCTCAGACCTCTCTCAGTGTCTCACACTGAGACTGGAAAGGGACTGTGTGGATGCTGCTCTCTGCTAGGACAGCCAGACACAGGAGAGAGGAGAAGAGAAGCATGACTATGCTGTTGAACATGGTGGGACATGAAGGTCATGACTTCCAGTCCCTGCTTCTGGGCTTGTTTCTGAGCTACCCTACGTATCATTCTTTGTGTGTTACTGCATTATCAACACGGACCTCAGCTGTTACAGATATAAAGCCATGTGTTAAGGACTTACTGAGAAGGAGGAGTGGCAGAAGGAGGAATGGGAGACAGATCCCCACTGTGCCTGTGCTTTGACTCCCACACAGGCATCCTGTTGGTCCAGTCTGGCACCGGGACCCCAACACAGTGCCAAGCTGTAAAATCACCACAGTGAAAGCAAAGGGATTTCTATCGCCAGCAGGTGGCATAGCCACTCACATTGTCCTGACAAGGGAAAGCATGCTAAACTTAGTTTATAATTTTATCTTTTTTAAAGTGCACATAAGCCCAGAGATGAAAATTTATGCAGAGTTGAGTGGGTAAATTTATAAAATAAACATATAAAATGTTATTTTCTCTGAAAGTTCTGTTCATGCAAAACCTAATGTAGGAACGCCACCCCATTTGTTCCTGGAAAATAGAGAGCAGGATGTTCGATATGCCGAGCATCCTTACATCCTCCTCACCTGAGTTGCTGAGGGTACTCGGTTCCTCGGGTCATGCTCAAAGAGGATCCATCTTTTATGCAGCATCTGAGCGCCAGTGAGGAGGGAGAGGACCAGAGTGGATGCTGCTCGCCTGCCAGCTCCTGCATTTCATCCTGAGGCACACAAACCCTGCCTGAGCAAAGCACTGCTCAGGGAAGACTGACTGTGCCTCCAAAAGCAAAGTCAGTGAGTCAGCAAAATACAGCTGACTAAGCATTTCCCTGCTGGATGCTGGACAATGAGAGCAAAGCATCAATGACTATGCATTTATGGGGCAGAATTACTGAGATGGCTACAAACTAGCAACCTTAAAGTACCACCTACTATCTTTCAAATGCATTATCCCTAATAAACTTAGGTAATAAAGATTTCAATTCCTGCCTTCCCAAAGCGAGGCAGACTTACCTGGGAGAAGGTAAGCCAGTAGATTCTGTCATCTCCACTGAAGCTCTTCTTCTACTATGTCAAAGGATTGAGTGTGTTATGTTTTTACACGTCATTAATGATTAACTGTTGTCTGTAGAAGAACTAGTTTTTCTCTTGACTTGAAATAAAACCTTGAAAGATAAAATGGAAAACCAGCCTTTGGTTTGTTCCAGTGGGTGTTAATGACTATGACATTGATGGTTCAGGAGATTAGAAGGTATTCGGAATCTTGAGTATTTTTTTTTCTGCTGATCTGTTCCTAGTAGGTTTGAAAATGGTTATTAAAACATGAGGTTAAAAAGCCAAGCTTGTGACTGGGGCATGTAATTTCCTGGTCTGGTTGCCAACTCTGTGTGACCTTGAACAGGTTACTCAGAGACGAAAGTGAGGAGGTAGTGTCCATCACTCCTGTTTTTAGGCCTTTACAAGTTCAGGTTCAGCTCTTGGTGATGGCAAGTCCTTAGTCAGGGTCATTCCCTGAACTCAGAGGCAAGGCCCTACAAATACCACAGCCTGAAATTGAGGTGGTTGTGGAGGTTCTCCTTATAGCCAATGGAAGGTGAATAGTCCCATCTATTCTGGGATGAACATTTTAAAAAGAGGTTCTGGCCTTGGCTTAGTTGCCTAATTTTGAGATGTCTGAAGATGGCTAAGATGATCCCTAGCTTTAACCTCCTCTGGATGCTGCCTTTGAATTGGGCAAAACGATCTCTTCTGTTGTCTTGTTCTTTTGTATATTAAGATTTTCATAGATAGAATCTGTTCCTACAGTATCAGTGATCTCGTTTCCATCTAGGAGACACATCAGGGAGGGCAGCCTGACCCAAAGGAGCTGGGGGAGATCCTGACACCTCTGCTTGAGAATCCCTCTGCACACTTGAGTGCCCTCTCACACACACAAGAGGTCCCCTGGCATCTCTGGTAGCTCTTGGCTGCATCAAGCCTTTTGGCATCTACCTTTTGATATTACAACATCTAGCCAGCCCTGCTCCCAGGCACTACAGGGATGCAGGACTAGGTGGTTATATCACTGCTATGAGAGCGCCTACAATGGCCTGTAGGCATCTACCTCAGCTGGTTGAGATCAGATAGCTTATCCTTGACTCCCATCTTGGTGGAAAGGATTCAGCAGCACGTTCATCAGGAGCCCTGGAGCTCAATATGCCAGGGCTTAGGGTGGCTCCACAAGAGGCTGGCTGCAGTTCCAGATGAAACCCTCTCGTAATGGACACCAAAAGGACTGCAGAAACAGCCAGTTCACAAGAGGTCCCATCACTCCACAGTTCAGCTTACATATCACAAGTATCCCCTGATGGCAAAAGAAAATAAAACTGGCTCTGACCAAATTGCTCTTTTAAACATCCTCTGGTCATTGAGGGAGAGAATGAAACACAAATAGATTAATGAATCAGTCAGTTGCTGTGCACAGAGACCATACTGATGGACATGTTAAAAATATCTGGATGGCTATAAGCCAGAAACCATTTTGTGTCTAAAAAGAGATTACATTTCCTTTTCCCGTCTTTTGTCTTCATTCCACTTTTTCTGCAGGACACTTTGTACAATTCACTACATTGGAGCTTTAAACTTCAGTTGTTCTGAGGGTTTCTTATCTGCTAAGGTGGTTACAGCATTTTTAACAGCATGATACAATTCCAGTTTGCTCCTGCAAGGAGATCTGCATGAGGAGCAGAAAATTTGATGTATCACCTCTCTCTCCATCTCTGAACATCTGTCCTGGAGAAGAGCAAAGGGTTAAAAATCATATCAACCTAGGAAAGACAAAGTTGGAAAAAGCTTCTGGAGGTTGTCTGGTGTGACTTTCCTTGGAAAGCAAGGTCTTATATTGAGTTTTTCAACTCACTAAGCACTGTGGTAGCTATCCACTGCATCCTTTCTGGTTTTCCAGTGCGCATTTTGAACCAGGAACACCAAAACTGAACCAGTTCTTCATGAACTATGGTAAAGAGTGCAAAAATCTCACCCATGCTCTGCTGGCTGTGCACTTGTTGTTCCAGCCCAGGAAAGGATTTGCTTTCACTGCTGCAGGGGACATGCTGCTGGCTCAGAGTTGGGAAACTGCTTTTCTGCTGCTCAGAAGCATTTTGGGAGGCTGGTTCCAGAGGCACTTGCACAGTAATATGCACTGATATTGATATGTTGGGAGCAAACATGTGCTGAATAATTGATATATGCTAGTCACAGCAGTATAATATAATCTATACTGGATGTAATGGGAGTATTGCAAAAGGAGCAGAGTCCTTTGGCCCAGGAGTATTTAAAATCACCATCCAATGAGTTAAGCCTTTCCTTCAAGTGAGCCAGTTGCATTTCAGTATATAAATACAGTGCATTCTTCAAAATGAATATAATAATCAGAAAGCTTTTACCAAAGGTGTCCAATTAGCTTTTGGATATATTTTCCCATTGCGCAATTTCAGATATTGTGTGCAGAAGGCAGGTAGATCTTCTCTGGTGTAATGGAGGTCCTTTGTGAGATGTGACAGCTAACTCCCTAATTAATCTTCAAAATGTCAGAGCCTGCTGGAAGTAATTGGCCTGACAGTTCAAGGGCTAATTAACTTCAAATCTTGCATTTTCTCTTGCTTCCTCAGCAGTTCTAGGTCACTTATTTACTTTCTTTTTACATGATTTTTAATCTTCTGGAGTGTGTCTGTTCATACCTGCTTTTCTGGACATGAAGGTCAAGACTAAAGGTATTAAGTTGATGTGTTGCACCTCATGAGTCCTCCTGGACTATCTTGGAGAAGAAAGCTGCTGTAAGAAGAAGGCTGGTCCTCATGTTGCAGCTTACTGCAGGAGATGCTTACTGCAGCCTCCTGGGGTCTCCTGTTTGCTGGGAGGTATCAGTAGTATCCATGAGCAGGTGATGGTCCCAAGGCCAGGCATCCTGTGAAGTGGAGCTAGTGTCATTCATCACCACTGCCATTCATTGCCACTGCCATTCTGGTGAGGCAGCGAGGAGCAGTTTTATGGGCCCCATAGTGTTGCAGTTTCGCTGCTCAGCTTAATGTGAGCAGCATTAACTGTGCTACAACCTACTGTCTCAGCAAGGCTCTGCTGGCTTCCTGCATCAAGTCTCCTGGGGCTGGTGTCTCATTTGTCTTTCTCTCTCTGCAGTTTCTTTTGACTCTTGGCTGAAAAAAGATGAAGGACTTCTGCAGTAGAAGCTCCAAATCCCATCCCCTGCTGCCTGTACCTGTGTTGTATGACCTTGTGGTTATTACTAGAAATGCACAAAAAGCCTTTTCTCTGGTTGACAGACTCAGTCTCTGATCATGCTTGGATATAAAGCACATCTTTGTGTGAGCAGCAAGTGTGTAGACTCCTGAGCTAACCCCTGAGCATCTTTTTTGGTTTCCACATGGCCAGTTTACAAGGACAAGGGAGTCAAAGATCTGTTTAGGAGGCATTCCCCACGGGCACACTTTCCCTGGGAGCTGCGGGTCTGCCTTCAGGCTCTCCAGCAGCAGGAGCCTGGAGTGGGAGCAAGGTCCTGCATCAGACCCTGACCTCCACCAGCACTGAACAAATCCCTGCCAGGGTGTGAGCAGAGGGCAGCAGCATCCCTCCACTATCTTTTGCTGCTGGCAATGGAAGTTGTGAGTGCCAAATGATTTCAGTCTCTTTCTGCCTCTGGCATAGCTGTGCTGATTACATTTGCCCTCTGCATAAGAAAGTATGAAGAATGGGAAGGAAAAGCTATTAAATCATGAAGTATTTTGGAGGAAAAGAAGATTTTTATCTGAGCACAACAAAATGTGCTATCCTGGATATCTGAAGTTAAATCGCAGCAGCAGCCATCTCCCATTCAGTCATTAGCTTCAGACACACATGGCTCATACCTGAACAGAAGGATCATCTGCTCCGGAGAACAGGGACTGGAAAAGCTGTATGTGATTTCCTCCCTCTTTTTTTAAATCCTCATTTCCTCTCAGCTAGGTCTTTCTTACAGCTGCCGCATAGCCTTCTCCAGACAAAATCTAATCTGTCTGTCACAGACACATCAAGATGTCCCTGGAGTGCAGTACCTAGTGATGACTGACAACTGCCGTTAAGTGCTACTCCTCAAATGACAAAGCTTATTTTGTTAAAGGGATTGCACAGATCCAGCCTGCAATACTGGAAGGGAAAAGAAAAAAGCCATATGTCCACACAGGATTTATATAATGCCTCCTTTTACAATCTCTATCAATTAGTAGTCCAACAAAATTAAGAACGTATGATAATATTAACATATATTTCATATATCCTTTTGCTGGTTTGCTTTGAAGTGTTCTGTCAAAGAACAGAATGCTTGATCTTATGCAGACTGTTATCTTGGATTGAATGTCATCCAAGTCACTTCAAATCATCTGAGCCAAGGAAGAAGAGGTGAAACATCAATGGAGAAGAGGTTTCTGAAAAGTTACTATTTTACTGCAAGGAGGGTGGTGGTGGTGGAAAGCAAATATAATGAACCAGAGAGCAAATGGCAATGTGAATCCTTTCCATACAGGCACTGCAATATTTCCTCTGCAGTTAAGCCTTTTTTTGTTCACATTCTTTTAGAGAGACCATATGAAAGCACTATTAATTTCAGTTTTTCCTGATCACCTTCCTATCCTGTGTTGAGCGATGCCATGATGACAACAGTTCAATAACATCAGCTGAAATCAGCTCCACTATGAATTAAACTTATTCAAGTTAGAAAAGTCAGGGGTTCATCAGACACAGGAATACAATGTCAGAAGTAATAAGTCTTTTGTTCAGGCTAGAATGGTTCCAGAAGTGTAAGGAAATCCTCTGCCAGCTTCCCTTCCCTTCCTTGCAAACAAGGCACACAGTGACATGGCAGAAGCCAGCAACGCTGAAGGAAGGGGAATGACTTTGAGTGAAGAGCCCAAAGATTCTTGTCTGTGTTTGCGTGGCTGAAGCTAACATTTATCCTTTCATCAATCTAAATATCCTCCATCTGCTTGCCTTGGACCACTAGATCAGTTCTGGCAGCCAGGAGAGCCTGGAGCCTCCTTTTGTGGGTAACAGATCAACCTCACATTGGGTGCTCTCATGCAGCACCTCAGTATGCTGATGTTTTTCTGCCTCCTGGCTGTATTCTTTGCCTCTGAGAATAAGCTGTACCACACAACAAAGATAAAAGGGAGGACCACTTTTCTATGAAGATGTTGGGATCTGGGCAGGATGCTCCTGGAGTAAAAATGCCATTTGTTTTCCTTAGTGAGGACCAACATTGACAAAGATAGGGAGGTTGACAAAGATAGGGGGGGTTGGAGTTACATGATCCTTGGGGTCCCTTCCAACCCAGGTCTTCTGTGATTCTGTGAGGTCACTCCAAAACATGTAGATGCTTCCAGCAGCTGAGATTACTATCTCAGGAATTTTGTAGGCCTTTAGGATAACTTATTTTTATTATTCTGGATTAAATACCGAGCAAATTAAAACAGCATTCATCTTTGGGTTAAGCCCAATTCTTCTTCTGAAAGTGGATGTTTCTCCCCCCACTGACACTCTTGTTGTACAGTACTATGAGGAATTACAGAAAAGATGAGAGAATCTGGTAGTAAGTCCATTCCAGATAACTGTGCTTTGAGATGGCTATCAAGAAATCCAGCAATCTGGTGGGGTTTTCACATGAGAGAACTTTGCATGCTCTGGAAATCACAAGGGTGGCACTGGTAATATTGATTCTGTACACTGCTGCCTTCTATGTTTTACAGAGCATCCACAAAGAAGAGTAGGAATGGCAAGGGAGCTTCTGTTGCTGTTTCTAGAGAGATACCTGTGGTCCCAACCCTAGCAAGCATTGTGCCTGTATCGGTGTACTAGTACCTCTTTCCTCACTCTCCATCAAAAATGTGATGCTTCTTGCATCCACTAGCAGAGACAGATGATTTTCATTGCACATTGAAATCTGGAGAAAAGCAGTACCATGCAGCCGTAAGCAACATGGGTAATACTGACTTTGTTCTCTGATGCCTTCTCTGCTTTATAGAGCATCCCTGAAGAAGCGTAGGAATCACAATGGACCTTCTGCTGCTGTCTCCAGGGAGAGGAATGGTTTTGCAGGCAAATGGAAATCCCAGCACCACCCGTAGTTCTGTGCACTCACTTCCTAGCATGGAGCTCAGGCACTGGGCTTTCGCCTGACATCAAAACATTTTTGTCCATCACTCTCTTCCTGCAATTCAAGGACAAGCCTGAAAGTAACCAGAGAAGTATTTCTCCTCTCCAGACTGGGAAGTATTTGGGGACAGTGCTGTGAGCCAAAGTCAGCATGTTTCTTCTCCGGCTATAAAATATGGAGTTAAACATTGTGGAGAAGATCCTGTGCCTGGGACTCATGACAAAATTAAGTGATTATATTTTCTGCTTGGTGTGTGTTTAAGTTTTTAAAAGGCATGGTTTCAAAGTGAAAAGTGGTTTCAAGGTGAGAAGCAGTAAATACATTGGTACCAGAAGTGGCTCTTGAGTGTTTCTTATTGCCTTTATTTTCTAGCAGAGAATTTTAGCTCCCACATAAGGAAACACTGTCAGTTTTTGCTCTACAATATACACAAGCTACCTGGGGCTCTGTGCTATTGCCTTTCCCCTGACTTCCCTGTGTTTAGGTGAAACCATAATTTCCATAACATAAAAGCACATTGGTAGCATGGGTGTTTCCAGGTATTAATGCTGGAAAGGTTAGGCACAGATCCCTTGTTAAGATATCACTGTGCCCTAGCAAGGATCACTTTGCTACTGTGCATAAAGTGCTGCTTTGTTCTAAGAGCAGTAAAGTGTTTTGTTGTTCTAATATTATGAAGGCTGTTTTATGCAAATGTACCGGCCAAAACCACTTGAGCACTCTGTTGTTCTCAGACTGAGGCTCCTCACTTCTCAGCCTGCAGCTGGAGGTGTTATTTTTCTTGGGGTTTGCATATCAGCAGAGCAGGAATGCTCTGGCAGTGGGAATGCTATGATACTGCATCTCAGTTGAGACGTAAACACTTTTCAAATTCGACCTGGCATGACATGAAGTGCTGTTTTTATTTTTTTGGAAAAGGAATAATAATCTCTGCTGGGGAGAGAGCAGCTTAGTTTGTCTTGAGATCAAAAATTTAAGGTGGGATTCCTACCAATTAACTTTAGCTTTTCAGGAATCAGGCACCTAATCTAAGCTAGCCAGACTGGCTGCCTGTAGGGGAGAGATGGGTTGCCAAATGTAGTTCATCCCCCCAAAGACAGCTGCTGGCATGGAGAGGATGATTTACCCACTGTTCATGCCTTTCTTTGTAGTAATTTGAATCTCAAGGCAACCACCGAATTTTCAGATGTCTTTGAGGGAAACCCACTTCTAAGTGTCCAAAGCTGTGTAAAAAACCTCTCTGAACTGGGAGACTGGTATTTTCTCCATGAGACTGTATTATTGGGGTGGAGTTTTTTGACCTGCATACTTACAACAAATGCCAACATTACTAAGGAATCTATGAATGGGATTTTTTTTCTGTCTTTGTATATTGTTTTATTTTCAATTGTACATCAGTATTTTTCAAGGGAGGCATTTCATCTGAGACAGGCCAGTTTGTCAGAAAAGGTTTGTACTGACCCCTCAGAAGACATAATTCTGGTCCTTCCTAAGGGAAGAGAGAGTGATCACAGGGCTGAGAGCAGGAGAGTAAAAAGATAGGTGTCTCCTCACCTGTTTGCTAAGAAAACAAGCCTACTCAATCCTTAATTTGGTAGATTAACAAAAGAAGCTTCCCCTGCAGAGTTGGAAACAAGCTTCATTATGCCATGTCTTTTAAATTGCCAGCAAGTCTCTACAGGACCTAATTTAACACATTCATTTGCTCACAAAAGTGCTTGGGTAACAACAAACTCATCTAGTACAAGGACAAAAATACCCACTCTATTGATGTACTTTTTAAAGATAAACCAGTCGTAAAAGTAACTGAATCCTTTTCTGCTTTATTTTATACATGTATGTGTGATTATGTAGGAGTGAGAGTACCAATAAAACTTCCCTGGGGCCTCAAAGTGTCCCCTGGACTCTTAACTAAAACATCCAAAATGCCCTTCACTAGGGGATCCCACTAAACCTGGCAATTACTTTTTCAACCACCTAAAATGCCCAAAGGCCCAAGCACTAGATTACAGCCCTCACAGGCAGGAAACTGGCTTTACTGATGTACGCACACACGAATATATGCTCTTATAAATATTTATTTATATATATATATTTGACTGTAACTGATCTGATCAGTACTTTTCTTTGTCTTCTCCAAGAGCTGTTTTCCCCCAAAATGAGGAAGTAGATGATTGAATTGTCTTGGGAGGAATTATCTGATCAATAAATGTTAAGAGCATTCATTGCATGTTGCTCTTCCTTATGCAAATTCTATTACAGTAAGCCAAGGTCACTAGCAGGAAGGGACTGTGCCAATGGGTTTTCTGACATTTGATCACCCACTGTGTGAGAAACATGCAAAGAGTGCATGTTCTCTATGTTCTCTATGACTATGAAGCCAGGACTTTGTCGGAAATGAGAGTAAAAACAAGGCTGTGCTTAGACCTGCCACACTACAGATGCAAGAAACACACTGGAACATCTAAGATAGACTTGAGCCAAGCACTTGTGCTTACCAATAGACCAGACCAGATGAATAGACTCATAGAATCATAGAATCATAGAATCATAGAATAGTTTGGGTTGGAAGGGACCTTGAAGATCATCGAGTTCCAACCCCCCTGCCATAGGCAGGGACACCTTCCACTACATCAGGCTGCTCAGTGCCATATCCAACCTGGACAAAGACCTCAGGGAGGTGGCAAAGAAGCCTTGGGGGACCAACTTGAGAGCAGCTTCACCACATGGCCATCGCTGCTCCTCTCTTTTCTCAGGGAAGGAGGAAGAAATGGCTGGTCACCCGGTAGGCCAAAACCCCCTGTGAGGCACCAACATGCGGACAAAACCCAAGATTACACAATAAAGGTTGGCAGAGAAGAAAGAGGAGCTATATACACATGTTGTGGTGAAGATGGATCCACTGATCTCCTAAATTTAGTTCGTCAAATCAAGTACTTCAAGCCTGATCTTCAAGGTCATGTTGTATACAACCCAGGAACTGCCTCACAGCCACAGGCTCTCTTGGCCAGAAGAAATCAGCCCCATTCCACAGAACATATGGTATAGTCTTTCCAGGGAGAGGGCGTATCCCACCATGGTCTCAGGACAGGCCAAAAATTACTGCAGGCTGTGCGTGGTCTCCACACATAAACAGACCAGGATTAGTGATGTTCTTGGGATTATGCATGCACTAATTGCCAGAAGAAGGAAACAAGGAGTATGAGAAAGGAGGCCAGTGATGAAGAGACAGATGTGCACTCTGCTAGCAGCTTAATGCAAACAAAATGTTCAGAACATGCTGCCCAAAATCATAGAATCATAGAATCATAGAATAGTTTGGGCTGGAAGGGACCTTAAAGATCATTGAGTTCCAACCCCCCTGCCATAGGCAGGGACACCTCCCACTAGACCAGGCTGCCCAGTGCCTTGTCCAGCCTAGTCTTGAACACCTCCAGAGAGGGGGCATCCACAACCTCTCTGGGCAACCTGTTCCAGTGCTTCACCACCCTCACTGTAAAGAATTTCTTTCTTATGTCAAGTCTAAACCTACCCCCCTCCAATTTCCATCCGTTGTTTCTAGTCCTCCCATCCGATATTATGTTAAAAATTCCTTCCCCTGCCTTTCTGTAGGACCCCCTCAGGTACTGATAAGNTACAAATGAAATGATGAAACTCAAGTCTCACCAGTGCCGAGTAGAGGGGTAAAATCACCTCTCTGGACCTGCTGGTCACACTCCTCCTGATGCAACCCAGGATTTGGTGGGCATTCTTGGCTGCGAGTGCACACTGCTGGCTCATGTTGAGTTTGTCATCAACTGACACACCCAAGTCTTTCTCTACAGAGCTGCACTCAAGCCACTCTCCACCCAGCCTGTATCTGTGCTTGGGATTGCTTCGACCCAGGTGCAGGACCTTGCACTTGGCCTTGTTGAACTTCATGAGGCTACTTTTTCATAAACCTGTAAAATATCACATAAAATCCTATTGAACTGATGGGAAAATATCTTTGAAATGGGAAAACCATTCTCAGCTTTATAATTTTTCCTAATAATTTCTGAGTCACTACAGATTTTGTCTCTACCATAATTTTAAGTGCTTATTTACATTTGCTAGAGTGTAAAGAAATCACCTTTCTTTAGATTAGAGGGTTGAATGAAAAGCTTAATGGATGAAGAAATCAGCAGAGTCATTTATTTTTCAACATTCTCTGACACAGCAATCCTGTGACACATCATTCGAATGCTCATTCCTGTGAAGGAATGGCATTGCAGTCTGTGAAATGAAGCTGAATCTAACTCCGTATGCTGGCAGCAAAAAAAAGCAAATAAACCCCCCCCCCTGCTTTGTGAAAGAATTTCTAAACAAACTGTTTAAATTGTTTCCTCAAACCAGTACAGTATTAAGTGATGCTTGCTTTTTCTCCTTGTTGATCTACAGACTTTTGTTTATAGAAGTGTTCAACTGCAGAAAAGGAGAAGCAAATGTGGAAAAGACAAAAGCGTACCACATGGCACATAAAAATTCAAAATTTACAAAATATTTTCCATGGTTGGAAAATGCAGAGTCTCAGTGGCTTTCATATAATCTCAGGAGGGCACACACTGCTATCATGGATCAACAGGAGGAAGAGTTTGGTGCTGGTGAGATTTTGGAAATAACAACTACCTGAAAGGAGGCTGTAGAGTGGTAGAGTCTGTCTCTCCTCTCAAGAAACAGGTGGCAGGACAAGAGGGAGCAGCCCCGGGTTGCTTCAGGGAAGAATTGGATTAGATTTTAGGAAAAATTTTCACACAGAAAGGGTTATCAAGCATTGGAACAGGCTGCCCAGGGAAGTGGTTGAGGCATCATCCCTGGAGGCATTTCAAGAGATGGGCAGACATAGTGCTTAGAGATAAGGTTTAATGATGGTTCTTGTCAGAGTTAGGTTGATGGTTGCACCCAATGATCTGAAAGGTCCCTTCCAACCTAGGCAATTTCTGTGATTCTGTGAAAAGTGTGAAGCTCAGCTCTGTGCTCAGTTTTATCTTTCAGCTCTGTATCTATATTAGTACCTGGGCAGTAATAAGAGTAAAACTGAAACCAGACACAAGAATTGGCAGGGTAGAGTTGGCTACATTCTAATGAGAATATATTGCCTTAGTCACAGACTTTATGAATTGTTTACCTATGTCTTCCTCTTTATTGCTCTTCTCAATCCTACAGGCTGTGAGCTATTCATCCTTCAGACTGTTATATTTCTACACTCACAGTTTTTTTCTCATGTCTTTTTTAACCTGACTCATATCTGCAACATTCTAGGCTCGGATGTGATTAAGACTCACCAGATGGTATTACTAGAGATGGTTTTACTGATCTTATTTAAACCGACTTATTTAAGACCAGTTCCTTCCTGAAGAAGTGTTTATAACTAAGTGTGATACATTGCCAGTCATGGTTGTGTAGCGGCTGCCGGGTAAAAATCTATTTTGTCTAAATGAGGTTTTTTTCTCAAGACTGATGTGTAGATTCTGCCTGTTGGGTGCGTCTACGCAAGCAGGCAGCCAGGAGCATTGTAAATCCAAAATCAATCTACACAGAAGTTTGCCCGTATTATTAAATTTGCTGAAATCCTATAAAGAATTGTAAAGGTCTGATACTCTTGGGAGCTGGAAAAGTCAAAGCAGGGAGAGCTCTGCTGGATAGCTGACAGTCTACAGAAACATGCTGCTTTGAAAATCGGTTCTTTATCAAAAGGTTTGCAAGCATATATTGCCTGTGAAAGCTAAAATGGAAATGCATTTTTTGTTTCATCATGCTACACATAGTAATCAGGAATAGAACAATTCAGTCTGATGCCAGTTTTCATTTCCTTTATCTTAGGGGGGGAAAAAAGTACTGAATAGCCTTTTGTTTTTCAGTACTTGCCTTGTTCCTCTATCCTAATGTACAGCTTTTGCCTGCTTATTTTAACTGCCAGTTATATACTTTCTAAAGCACAGGAAAATTAGTTTTTTGCACAAAAGGGAAAAGGTGTTTCATAAATAAGGAAAAAAGGGAGTTCACTTTTACTGCAGTCATTTGTCACAGAAAGGGCAGGGAAAGTGAACAAGATCTTTGTTTGGTGGCATTTCTAACACTCTTGAAAATACTCTGTAATATTCTGTGTAACCAATCTCTGTTTAAGAACTACCTCTTGCTGCATATAGAGAGAAATCTGCAACAGTGAAATAGAAAGAATATATGTTACATGACATTTTGAGGGGGTCCTACAGAAAGGCAGGGGAAGGAATTTTTAACATAATATCGGATGGGAGGACTAGAAACAATGGATATAAATTAGAGGGAGATAGATTTAGACTAGACATAAGGAAGAAATTCTTTACAGTGAGGGTGGTGAAATACTGGAACAGGTTGTCCAAGGAGGTTGTGGATGCCCCATCTCTGGAGGGGTTCAAGACTAGGCTGGACAGGGCACTGGGCAGCCTGGTCTAGTGGGAGGTATCCCTGCCTATGGCAGGGGGGTTGGAACTCGATGATCTTTAAGGTCCCTTCCAACCCAAACTATTCTATGATTCTATGATTCTATGTTGAAGTGATGTAGATCTAGATGTGTTTCCTCCATGCTTTCATGTCATCTTCTTTTTCACTTTCAACATGCCTTTGATGATCAGCTTGCTCACCGTGTCCTCAGTGTCCCATATAAGTGTCCTTCTGGAAAAAATAAAGGTTTTCAGACATGGTGCAACTCTCACGTGGCAGTGGGACTCTGTCCTTATAGTTTAATAGCAGCCAGGCTGTGCCCCAAGGACTTGACATTGCAGACTCCAAAGAGCACACTGTGATCACTGAGTAGCCTCATTTAGTAGAGCAGCCAGACCATTACCTCCTCACTTCACTCAGGAGAGCACAGAGGTGTTTTAAGTGATGCCACGATTGTAACGCTTCCAAAGTTACTTCATCGTTCATCAGTTTGCAAACTGAGTTAATTAAGTGACAAAGGAAACAAAAGAAGAATATTTTCTTGCCTTGAGGTTATTATTATTTGAGCCTTGATCCTGCCAAAGTTTGTGCACCTGATTGAGTTTGTAACTACTTCTGCTTGCTTGTAAGTAATTAATTCAGCCTATGACTTCAGCCAGAGTAATACTGCCTGGTGAAGGTCCTGCATACATCTTTGCAGCATCCCTAGTGTTGGATCTCAGCACTTTGGAGCATGAACCATACCCTGGTCTAGATGGGTTGGTGCAGAACAGCCCTGATCGACAACTCAGGGTTAATTTTCCAGCTAAGCAGCATGCAGAGGTAAAAACATCGTGCTAGAGAAGAGAAGTGGAAGAGACTGGAGAGAAATTCACCATTACTTCCTTCAGCTATATTAAAATTAAGCCTTGAATCTAAACTACTTGTGTAGGCTTTTTAACAGTTAATCAAGTGAAGTTAAGAGTCAAGCTAGTGGATATAGCTTGCTCCATTGATGACAGACCATTTTTAGAAGACTAAACTTAGGAGAGCTGAATTATGTCTTTAGCATCTAATAAAGGGAATATGCAAATATGACATAAGATTTTGCACACTGACAAACACTGAAACTATTGCTTCTCATTAATTTGTTACACCCACAGTTGGCACCCAAGATACCAGCTGCCAATGACAGACACAACATAAGAGCAGGGAGACTGATGTCTGACAAATTTTACTTTCATTTAACTTTTAACTAAAAATTTTAGTGAATGAATAAAGCTGAAATTGATAAAAACTAATAAAGGTCTTTAACAGCAACTACATGTACATATAGCAAACTCTAATGTGGTAAAACCTCACCACTCAGTCTTTCAGATTCTCCTGCTCCCTTGCTGCCTCTAGCAAGGCTCTTGCTGACAGTAAACCAATTATATGATTTTTAGTGCTGGCTATTCAGGAAGCACTCATCTATACTATGAAAAAACCTATTAACATCCACATAGGCCTTGGGACTAGAATAAGAAAGGGAGGCTAGGATTAATCAGATTCTCTTGGGTTTTACGGTCGTGATGAGAAAAAGTGAAAATAGAGAAAAAAATCAATCCCAACATCAGCAGTGTTCAGGACCCAGGTGACTGTGAGCTTGGAAGCAACATGGAATTCAGGCTCCTATTAATTTGCCCAGTCCTTTTCTCACCTTTGCTGTAGACCAGGAATAATTCAGATTACATCACTGGAGTCAAACTCATAAAATCATGTAAGACCTCAATGCAGCCAAAAGTCCCTCTGTCGGAAAAAAATGAAAACCCTATATGCAAAATTCCATTCCTCAGAGCTATTCTTTCTCTATTTTCCCCCTTAAATCTGAAAGAAAGGGAACCATTCAGCAGACCAAAAAGCAGTCATTCAGTATTTCATATACTGACAACATTCATCCTCAGGAAGTCTTTGTCAATTGTGCCTTGCATGTATAGTAATAAAGTAAAAGAAACACAGAACTGTGGTGTTTCCACATCCTATAGATGACATGAGACTCTTGTCCCATTATGTTTAAACAATGTGCCACTGCTCATGGAGCATCCCCCCAACAACTATAACCAATCACGAGAGGTCAAGCGATTTCTTTTGCCTATTAAAAATAGCACTTCTAGACACTGCTTCATTCAGATATTGTTTCTGATTTGGAGACTAATGAATGATAGAAAATAAGGCAGATGAAATGTTATATTACATTGGCATAATGTATGTAAGCAACAATTATCTTCTCAGTGCAAATTCCAAGGTGGATTTTTGTTTCCATTCAAGCAGCATACAATCAGATTTCAGTGTAATCTATCTGAGTGCTACAAATAATTTAAAAAGTGTTCAGGGAACTAGTGTGCATATGTACATATAGATTGAGAGCCTATATAAACATGTTTATGTATATACAAATGTATATGCATGAGACAGCTTTAAATTACAGATATAATATCCTGAAATTAAAAAATCTGAAGAATCCCAATGTAGTGTAGATAATAGACACAAAAATCAAATGAGTAAGAATGATTTCTTAGTTCAATTTAGTATTCTTAGTACTAATTTTATAAACAGTTAATATGAGCTTTAATGGGAGCTCACTAATGTTCAGCTTCCCACTGGAGACTCTTACATATATATATATATGAAAATGAGCGTAGCTGGCTGATAATGTAAAAAGTAACTTGCTGTAGTCAGCAGGAGAGGAGGATGATAAAATTTAGCCAGTACTCCAGGGTCCCTGCTGAATTCAGCTCAGCCTTGGGCTGCAGCAGTGCCTTTAAGACACAAATGGAAGCTGGGATTCTGGTAGCACCAACAAGAAATTTGAGTTTTAGCTCTCAAATTTAACAGTTTTACAAAACCATTTTCCTTCAGCATCCTTGGTTGGACTGAGAGTGATGTCTGGTGCTCTCTTACTGTCCTCTCTTGAACATAAACTATTTTTTTTCTTTGATGATTTTCTAGATAATTTCTTTTGTAACACTGAGTTTTGCAACAGCCATTCCCCAAAGGTACAGATTCTTGTTCCTTTTTTCTTCAAAGCTGTCAACTTATTTGATATGGCACTTCCAAGGATCTTCAACCTTCCTCTTCACTGGCAAATTTTATTAATTCTTGCCACCATATCCCTTCACTTGTGAAGGATTTTTTATTCACATGATTCCACATATCGATTTCCTGACATTAAAGAGCATTTTATTCTAGTGTTCTGTAAATCTTTTTTTCAGTGTTCTCCTTAGTTCCTCCCTGTTGTCAGAAAACCGATCCACATGGATGCTTCTCTGATAAAACTTCTCCTTCCTCTTTCTTATCTGTTGTGAAATAAGGAACTTCTTCTGATTGCTTTCAGGGTTATTTTTCTGCACAAACTGGATAGATGTATCTTTTAATTCCTAGATGTACGGATAGTAACATTATCTGAAAAATGCTGGTAATTTGATCAGTCTCTCAAATAACCAAGGGATTTCTTCTTCTCATTTGTATTGGTCTTCCCTTCTTTATATTTCACCTTTGTACACTCCTCTATCAGTCTTCACCCCTGCTCTTAGGTGTTTCATGACACAATTTATGACATTGGTAGCTGTAACACAACTGTGTCATACCTCTACTGCACCCATTAGATCATCAGAGCACGAGTCCTGCCCAGTTCAGCTGCATCTGGAAATAACTCGGTATCACTTGGTTGTTTACTTTCATCTTGTATTTGTACAAAGGTATTGCAAATGTGTGTGTGTGTGTTGTGGAAATAAATCCTCATGTTGGGGCATTCAGGAGCATGGTGCAAGTTGTTTTAAATAGCTGTGCATTTCATTTTCCAGCAAGATTGGTCTGATGGGTCACTTGAAAAGTAAATAAATAAATCATGATGATAGCTGGTGATGTGTATTGTAAACTGGGAAATCACAGAGGTCCCTTTGTCACCTTCCTGCTAGTTCTGAGGAAAGAAAGGACTACTAAACACTATCTCCAGAGAAGCCTGCTGGGTCAGTGGAAAGGCTGGTAGGACCCACACGCTGGTTTGGCTTGACACAGAAGAAGCAAACAGGCAAAAAATCTGCTCTTACAAAGAGAAAGGAATCAGTCCGGTACAAAACAAATACCTGGAAATATGAAATCTGAGGTTTTTCCAGTGGCCAGAATGAGAAACCAGCTGTGTGCATGAGCAGAGGATAGGCTGCAAGCATGCTGTAGCCCTCATTTCCAGTGAAGGTTTTTGCCTGAACACTCCCTTGTGAGGGGACTGAATTCAACAAGACTGAGTCATGCTGAATCAAATGCAAATTTCACTAAGAGTTAAAAAAAAAAAAAGGCCACTTGTTTCTACAAAGGTATTAAAAGTATCCTGTAGACTAGCCTAGTATGTTCCTTGATGCCCTGGATATCTTGCCTCTGAGGCTGCCAGAGGGAAAGAATTCTGATCTGTCCCATGGCCAAATTCTAGAGAATTAAGCCCTTTGTCTTAGCAGTCTTTCACCTTACCAGATTGCTCTCAAAATCTGGAGAGAAATCAGAAGCAATGGGTGATCTTGCCTTAAAAGAAATTTCACGCTGGTGTGTTCCTTCTCCAGGAGATGCTCTTGTTTGCAGTGTGCCTCAAAGGAAAAATGCTGCAGCACAGTGCAGTCCTGAAAGCTTTTAATGTTGCTCTTGGAGCATAGGTCTGACGTGGTCTCCAGCTCCAGCAATAACACCCATCAGGAGAGACCACTGATCTTCCGTAAATTGGTAATTGGTCTTACATGTTATCGATGGGCTATTCTGCCATTAAGGCTGTAAAGAACATGAAGTTTTGTGCTTTAGGGCATAAGCCAGCCTCTCCAACTGCCTTGGCAGCAGTGGAAACTTAGCAAGTAAGAAGACTGTAACATGACTGTCCATTGTGGGGGTTTGTGTCTCTTTTTCTGAAGTATTTGATGCTGACCACTGCTGGAGACAGGATATCACATTGGCTGGACTACTAATCTGATTTAGAATAACAGACCTTTTATTCCTATGTCTGACTACAGACTCAGATTTCAACTAGTACTGATGGCCACAAAATGCTAAAATGACAGCCCAGCCTACCCATAAATACCTGGAACAATTCTCTAAGGGAATACAGGGTGGCAAAATTCTGCTTATTTACACATGCCATGTTATATTTTTTCAAATGAGGAGCAAAAAAATCAGTTATACACTCCAACATTTTCCTCTATAAATTGACAAAGTAATGATGACTGATTTTGTGCCTCGAATGGCTAAATTCACATGACAGTTCTACAAGAGAGACTTAATGGAAATAAGATTAGTGTATCTGAATTCAGAATTAGGTCCCAAAAGCAGAATAGACTTTTTAACTTTTCATGTAGTTAGCACTTCTCTCAGACAGCACTTCCCTTTTTTCTTGATCTTTGGATGTGGGAAGGATTTGTTTTGAGATGCGTATGCCTGTAGTATTTGCTTGGGGTTTAGCCACAAGCTGATCCCAGACGCAGTCTGCAGTTGTGCTTCTGCAGGGTCCCTTGTTCCAGCTGACTGCTGCTGACCACAACTCTCATTTCCTCTCTGTGTGAAATGAATACTAGCATAACAGCCTTTCTTAATATGTACCAGAGAGAAAGGATCTTTTTCTGTTTTAGGTTTGACCACATTGCATTTCAAATACATGACCTCACCTTCATGAAACCGGAGGGATTTATCCCTTTTATTGTACATAGTACAACTTCTACCAAGACTGCTGTGCAGTGCCTCATTTTATTAATTTGTCCAGCACCCAATCATCCTAAAATGATCTAAAGCATGTTTTAGTTGTGCTGGATCTTCCACTCACTTCTGTTGTGTCATCATAGCTAAGAGCTGAAGGAAAAAAATCAAGTAAATGTGATATAAACGTCGACTGTAAACCTGATACTATGGGTATTTTGAGATAGAAGCTCTGATATGTGCTGGTATGTGATGTGTCTGTAACAGTGAATTTTGGCCTGAAGTCATAATTGTAGATTCAAATACATAATAAGAATAAAAAAGCTATTTTTTCATGCAGACTCTTGGCCAGTCCAGCCATGTGTCAAAAAAAGCAGCTCATCCTCACTTGCATAACCACTTGCCAAAGGTGTACAGTTGGCCAACCCAAGTGTACACAGGAAGTAGCAAGGAAGGACTCCTCCTGTGTCCCACTGCTTCATCAACACATAATGCATAGTCCTTCCCTTTAACAGATTGTTAAGCTAGAGGTAAAATATAAAAGACCATACATTCATGCTGGCTTAGGCTCTGTATCTTCTATATTCATAGAATAATACAATAGTTTCAGTTGGAAGGGACCTTAAGGATCATCTAATTCCAACCCCCTGCCATAGGCAGGGATACCTCCCACTAGACCAGGTTAGTCAGTGCCTTGTCCAGCCTGACCTTAAGCACTTCCAGGGAGGGGTCATCCACAACCTCTCTGGGCAACCTGTTCCAGTGTTTCTCCCCTCTCACCGTAAAGAATTTCTTTCTTATATTTAGCCTGAATCTACCCTCTTCCAACTTACATCCCTTATTCCTAGTCCTGGGATCACAAATCGTATTAAAAAGTCCTACCCCAGCCTTTCTATAGGCCCCCTTCAGGTATTGATAAGCTACTGTGAGGTAATCCCTTAGCCTTCTCTTCTCCAGGCTGAACACCACAACTACTTCCGCCTGTTTTCATAAGGCAGTTGCTCCAGTCCTTTGATCATCTTTGTGGCCCTCCTCTGGACTCGCGCCAACAGCTCAATGTCCTTCCTTTGTTGAGAGTAAAGGGGCAAAATCACCTCTCTTGACCTGCTGGTCTCACTTCTCTTGATGCAACCAAGGATATGTCTGGCCTTCTGGGCTGCAAGCGCGCACTGGTGGCTCATGTTGAGTTTTTCACCCACTGACACTCCCAAATCCTCTTCAGGGCTGCACTCAAACCACTCTCCACTCAGCCTGTATCTGTGCTTATCTGTGCCACAGACGGGCTCATCCATCTAAATAATTTAAAAGAGCCATCTCCAAGGCAGCGGATGTGCCCTGCTGCTGCCTGCTTGCCTTGCTGAGCCCTCATCCAGTTCATCTGAGCTTGTTGGTGTCCTTGCCTGACTTCCTAGGGCACATACACATCTTGATGCTTGAATTAAAGGTTCTTTTCACATAACCTTTCACAGATCACCCTGCAAGCTGTAAATGATTACAAAGCCTTGTGGTCTCTGCTACCTCCTGGTAGCAAAGAGATGGGAAGAGCCATGCACCCCAGCTGTCACACCACAGCCATGGACATCATTTTAGGTTGCCATCAGCTTCAGCTTACAAGAGAAGACAGCTGTGAGGTGCAGTGTCTGAAAAGCAGTCATGGTGCCTATTATCTTGCCCTTCTACAAGAATGCCAGAGGGGAGGACATGGGCATGACACCTCCTAAATTACCCTGAGATCATTTTGAGGCACCTGCATAGAGCTGCTGTATATGTAGAGTGAAGGGTTGGTCTGCTGGATGGCCTTGGAGCAGATCTCAAGGGCTTGTTTAAACTTAAGCTGGTATATGTAAGGGGTTTTTGGTTTTGGTCTTTTTTTTTGCCAGGGAAAATCCCACATAAATAACATTAACATTCTAACCATAAACTTGATTCAGCAAGATCCATTTATAGTTCTTCTGACTAGCTCTGACTTGATCAGAAAGTTGTATGTGCCCAGGAATGTGTATTATGTGGAATAGAGAGATGCCCTTTGGAGCTCTTACTTTGGACTTTGATCTATAATTATTTAGATATAAAAAAAAAGAATGAAGAACCCTTGAACTTTCTCTATCTCCCAGACCTGACTGAAGTTATAGATGACGATGCAAGATAACATAAAAGCATTTATCAGAGAAGACTCACAGTCACAGCCTCACTTGGGTTGGAAGGGAGTTCTGGAGGTAATTTAGTCCAATCCCCTGTTCAAACAGGGTGAGTTGGGGTAGGTTTTTCACAACCACGTCCAGTTGGGTTTTGAGTATTTTAAAAGGCTCCTCAGCCTCTCTGGGCAACCTGTGACACTGTTTGGTCACCCTCATAGTAAAAAAAAAAATCTTATGCTCAGATTGATACTTCTTTTTTTTTTTAAATAGAATCACCTAAGTTGGAAGGGATCTTTCAGATCATCAACCTAACTCTGACAAGAAGCACCATTAAGCCATATCCCTAAGTAATGTCTACCCCTCTTAAAGTACCTCCAGGGATGGTACCCTGGGTAGATTCTTCCAATGCTTGATAACCCATTCAGTGTAAGAACTGTTACTAATATGTAGCCTAAACTTTCCTTGGCACTGCATCAAGCCATTTCCTCTTGTCCTGTCACCTGTTACTAGGGAGAAGAGACCAGTTCCTATCCCTCTACAACCTCCTTTCAGGCAGTCAGAGATGAGGTTTCCTCTCAGGCTCTTTGAGCTGAACAACCCCAACTCCCTCAGCTGCTCCTCATAAGACTTTTTCTCCAGATCCCAAGGTTATTTTGTCTCCATTGCCTTGTTTGATCAGAGGGGACCACTGACCAAATATTCAAGCTTCTTCTTCATTCTATCCCCCCATGTGTTTACAGTGATGAGATCCTCTTGAGACCTCTTTTCCTGGAGCTGAGCTGTTCCAGCTATCAACCTCTCCTGGGAGAGATGCCCCAGCTACTGCTTCCCATAGACGTACCATGTAAGCAAACTAGGCTGACAAGGGAGGGAATGATGTGCATAAAGTCATGCACGCTACAACGTGAGATCCTCACAAAGGCCATGCATGTGAAGCCACTTCTGCTGGCCCCCAACTCTTCTCCCATACATCAGGTAGAGCTGATTACTGACAAATCCATCTTCTGAAGTTGGTATCTTTATGCTATTTGGGAACAGACTATAAAGAAAATAATTATAACCACTGCAAGGGATGATGTCTTGCTTGGAGTTGCCTTTGCTGCGTGTAGTACTGAAGAGGAAAGGTGGCCTCAAACTTTTGATACTAGACGCAACAACTCTGTCTTAATTTTCTGTGGAGTTGCTGTGGAGAAGGGGCGCGGCCAAGCTGGGGTCCCGCCCCCCTCCTCTGGGCTGCCTACAAACCCCATGGTGCCGCGCGCGCGCTGCTGTCACGTGACGCGACGGGAGGGGCGGTGGCAGCGGCGGAGGGGGAGGGGGTCGGTCTCTCCCCTGCCGTGTCCCCTTTCTGGGCTCAGCGGGCGCCATGTTGGTTTGAGGCGAAGATGACAGGGGGCGGCTGCGGGCGAGGATCGCGCTGAGGACCGGCACCTTCCGGCTCGTAGCGGGGCGAGGCAGCGCGGCTGGCGGGGGAAGGAGAAGGGGGTGGTGGCCGCCCCTGCCGCCTGGAGCCACCGGAGGACGAGGCGGGGGAGGGAGAGAGAGAGGGAGGGCGGGCTGAGGAGGAGGCGGCGGCGGCGACGATGCCAGCGGAGACCTGAGGCAACGGGAGGCGGCTGCCGTTGAACGCCCCTCCAGCCCCCGCCGACAGTCGTCGCCGCTGGAGCACCGCGGGGGAGGGCTTTCCCCTTCAGCCGCCCCTCAGGCAGCCCTCCCCGGCCCGTCTCCCCGCCAGACCCTGTTGAATGTCGCACACGGCTTAGAGGGGAGCGAAGCCCGGCGTCCTCCCCAGCGGCCCCCGGCCCTCCCGCGTCGCCGAGGGCAGCAGCGAGGTCCTTCCTGCCGCTGACTGAGGAGGTGACTTGGACGCACCATTACCCGTGAATCATCCCGTCGTCATTTGTCGAGGGCTGGAAGAGAAGGAAGAGGGAGCGAAGGAGGGGAGTGGAGAGGAAAAGAAGAGCCCGCACGCAGCTCATGTGGCGGTGTAGTCTTGCCTGGTCTACCTGGCACCACCACCGCCGCTGCTGCTGCTGACAGCGATCTGCTGCCGACAGCGACTAAAAGCAGTAGGCGGTCTCCCGCTGGCTCCCCCGGTACAGTCCCGGCTCCGCTGCCCGCTGGATATTTCTCCTCGGCCGGCCGCCTTCCCCGTCGCTCGTCGGGCACCTCTTTTGTCGTAGGGGACGTGGAAGTTGCTGCCTCTGACATAGACACCGTTCTGCTTCTTGAAAGGCGGGCTGTTCTTGGTGCTTTTTTTATTTTTTTATTTTAAGTTGTTTAGACCCATTTAGGGTAACATCAAGATGTCCAGCAGCGTCCCAGCTGATATGGTAAGTCTTACACTCCTTTTAAAATAGAATTGTTATGGAATAACGCTCAATTTCGTCCTCTTTTGGTAGAGAAGATGGAAAGAAAGGGCGTGGGAATAAAGAAGAAAGATCTCGATTACATATTTAAGGAACTAAGAGTTCCCAGTTAACAGTTCCCCTCTCTACCTAGATGCTGGTTTAGCTTTGATTTGGTAGTGAAGTGGGAAATCTGCAGCGTTGCCTTCTGTGTAATGAGGCAAAGCAGTGGGTGTCTGTCTTCTCTTACCTATGGCAGTTAATATCTGACTGCTCTACCTTATTTCGTTTGGCGTTACTCTTCAGCTCTGCTGAGCATTTTTTGGGGGAAGAAAAATACCGGGTAGAACCTTCAGAATGATGTAAACGAGCCTTTTCTTTTTTTTTTTTTCGTTTCTAAATCAGCTGAAATTGACTCTTACCTTTCTTCCTTTTCTTCTCTGAAACTTCCCTTGTTTTTTTACCGACTATTTGTTCCAATGTTGATGAGAAGTTAATCTCTTCACTTGCTACTGGGTCAAGGGCTAGAGCGAAATTCTCATGCATTTATTTACATAGAGAGGTCCTTTGTGCACTAGCTGCAATCTGGACATTTTTCAAGGGCACTCCTAGTACTTCTTATGGTGGACTGTACTTCAGCCTGTGTTGGCTCGTTACATTTGAAATAGGAAGGTATAGCAGAGCATGAAGGAAGGTTACCCAGATCACTCTTTCTGTTTGTCATGACTTTCCCCATTTCTATGTATTTCCATAAATCACTCAATTAGGAAAAAAAAGTGGTTGTGGTTTGATATCTGAGTTATGTATTCTTACTGAAAAATATCTTTCCCTACTGTTGTTCACATATAAAGGTAGTTTTTTTTTCCCTAAAAGCAGTAGGCTTTTTTTGTCTTTCAGGTTAAAGTTCGGTTTTGTGATTAAAACCTGCCCTGGTAGTGATAACAATAAAACCGAGAAGCCCTTGTTTCGGCCATTGGTATACAATTAATGATCCCTATGTATGACAAATGAGCTATTGAAATAGTGGTGTGCTTACTTCTAGAGTTGCCTTCACAGTTTTTGTACTGCAGTCAAAATGAGTTAATTCCACCAAAAAAGTAAAAACAGATCAGGGAATGATCAAACACAGTTGTGATCACCTTTTTTCTTTTTTTTCTTTCTTCTCCCTCCCCCGCATCCCTCCACCTTTTTCAGGTATAAATAAATTTTGCCACCTGAGAAGTGTAATGAAGATATAGCCTTTGATTTTAAGTCCTTTCAAGTATTATTTTTCATGTATTTCTTTTTAGGGTCTCTGGCAGTTGCAGTGCTCTGAACCCACTTCTTGCTTCCACAGGCCTGTCTTGCATTTCATCAGAGAAATCCTCTCCTTAGCTGTGGAGGGTTAGATGTGAATCTCTTAGTGCTGCTTTTTAAATGGCCTGAAGGAGTCCCTTGTCAGTGACATAAAGCACTCCTCCTCTTCCCTCTCACCCTGGGCTGAGTGTGCTGCCTCCTCCACACTACATCTATGTCCTGTCTGTTTGGGAATTATGATGCTACCACTGGACTCATAATGTTTGACATTTCAGTATTTTGT
The DNA here is from genome assembly GCA_013400935.1 of Turnix velox. Lineage (NCBI taxonomy): Eukaryota > Metazoa > Chordata > Aves > Charadriiformes > Turnicidae > Turnix > Turnix velox. The sequence goes on from VZTY01034423.1 coordinate 110,850, forward strand.
TTAAAATAGTAAATTTTGAGCAATATACTGCTTCATTTATATGAGAACTGTTTCTCTGTGTCGTTGTGAAGTAATGAGACTACCAGTGACAGGGATGGTTAGGCCTAGCAATGCTCTGTTTCTTCAAATCAGGAAGAAGCTTATTATACATAGTGGTGTTTAAGTACTGACTCATTACACAAACATTTGAATGAAGATGTTACCAATGTCTGTAGAATTTAACTAAATAAATAGACATAGTCTAATTTGCTTTGGGATCATTTTCTTGAGTTTCTGCATTATTTGTTGCAGCTTCTCTCTGAAATTTTCAAGTGTGTTATAGGTATTGAACTTATTTAATACAGTCAATAAATATTACTTTGTAAAAAGAGCGATTGAAAACTCATTTTCAGGTTTCATCTCATTTTGTCACCATCCTCCTTATTGCAAAGGAAATTGTTCAGGAAAGAAAATTGGGTTGTTACTTGATTGCTCTTTAAAGAGGAGCACTTACCAGGCTGTCACCTTGGGAGGATTTTGCAGTTTGCATTTCTCTTATCCACCTACTTTGTTATCTGCATATGCAAAAAAGTTGTTTCCTATTTCTGTAGGAGTTGGCATCACTGTGATGGATTGTTGTATTATGAAGACTCCATCTCACTTAGTAAATCTGCTATAAATTACATAAGTATTATAATAATTGTTTCAAGCTGTTTGTCAGATTCATGAACTAACCATCTCGTAATAATAAACTATTGTAATTGCTGCTTTTTAAGAGTGTGCTAATTTGTCTTCCTGATCCACCTTTGAGAAGGATCTTACGGAAGTTCATAGTGAATTTATCAAAATTTCATTAAGCATTACGCTTGTATGTAAGCATAATTCGATCTAATCTCCTTTTTTTTGACATCTAGTTGACTTCTTCACAGAGCTGCAGCAGATTTTTTTAGCTAACCATTTCAACATCACTTCTTAAATAATTAACCCAGTGCTTTATCATTTGCATTCCACTAATGAATTGGATAGTGACACACTGCATTCCGGGTATTTTAAGTTTGTGGGGCATTATTCCTTAGTAATGTGTGCTATTTACAGGTTTTAACTCTACTTCTGCAGCGAAGCCTGCTAGTATTGACCTCTGTGCTTTAGTAATTTTGTTAACTTGATTACGACTAGATGTTTATGGGGCAGTGCTTAGAAGACTATACTGCCTATCTGGAGACTAATTTTACTTAATTTTTCCAATAAGATAGTGGTGATTGTGGTGGCAGTAGGGTGTCTCTGATTGTGGTTCATAATTTCATTAGGCTGTTTATTGGTTTTGCCATTTGGTAGCAGCTAGAGTTTGACTGTGAATAACAGCAGGTCTGTTTGCCACTTGTATTTATTTCCTCTGGAATAATAGAGATGTGAGGTGGACTTGTAAACGTAATCACTTTGGGGGTGTTTTTTGTATTTGTTTAAACAATGTAGCAGGCTGTCTTTTTTTTTTTTTTAAGCAATGAAAAACCTACACTCAGTCCATTCAATTGAATAATTCCTTTTATTTCAGTGGATTTACCACAAGAAGCTGGGAAGCTGTGTCTGTGTATTCTGTGTGCCTCTGATGTTTTCCTTACAGATACAATTCTTTAGAGGTCTTAGAAGTTCACAGTAAGGGATGCTACATGACTATGAAGTGTCCAGTGTTTTCTGTATTAATAGGTTTTATCTAGGTAAAAGGCTCTGCCAGCGCTTTCTTCCTGGGCAGTTCTTTGTCTGCCCTCTAGGATATAAAATGCTTTTTTTGCCCGAATACTAATAGAGACTGATTCTTTTAGCTCATGTTGAGGATTTTTTTTTTCTTTATTTTGATTGATTTGAGGATTGTTTGTGGGTTTGTTTTTGTTTTTGGGCTTTTTTTTTGTTTGTTTGTTTTTAGCATTTGATGACCTGTAGAACATTGAAACCTATAGAACTATGAAAATTAAGAAAAAATGCCATTTTATTATGTACAGCTATTGAATCCACGTGCAATACTTGATATGGATGTTATGTGAAGTATATTTTAAATAAAACAATGGCAGTTTGAGACATTGTAGATGTATAAGAGGATAGTCTACGGTCTAAAGCACTTACACAGGCAATTTTAGAGGTGTTCAACAGGTGGAAGATGAATAGCAAATGGAAACCCTGTTCAATTCACAGCTTGTTAGTGTCATTGTCTTTAGCTTTTGCGTTCTTTTATAGGAATTATAGCACAGAATGCTGATATGTAGCTTAATGTTGATTGCTTGGTTTTTTAAAAGGTATGTATTAATGGAGGAAAATGTATTAACAAGGAAAAAGCATAGATGTGTAACTGATGGCTACATCAGTAGGGCGATATCGGCATCCAGGAACAAGATTGAAACTGGATACGTAGCTGGTTATGGGGCAGCTGAACTTCATTGTCCATCTTTCCATTTAAACAGTTCTTTAATTTGAGAACTATAGGTGCAGTATCATTATAATATGCTTGGAAGATAACAAGAAAATGTTTTGTTCACACATAGCACTTGTTAGCATTGGAACAAAGTATAAGATATTATGCATCTCTAGTCTTCTATTTTTACTGCTTTTCTCTTTGCCTTTAGTAGGCCCATTTTCCTCATTTGAAAATTATTGTATCTGTGGTAGCTGTTGTGCATATATAGTTGTCAGTCCTTATTTTTTTGTAATGAAAGTCTAATTATTTCTCTATATTTTGGCACACCCCCACAAGCTGAAAATCCCGATTCATTACATTCCTAGATAAAAATAGCTTATCAGGGATATATGGATATTTTTAATTCCCTTTTTCAATTTTTCACTGCTGTTAGCTGATTGTAACAGAAATATCCTATCCTTTTGTAATTTCCAGTGTTTTGTCTTGTGTTTTTTCTTACTTTTGGAGAAAGAGTTAGTGGGACCTGTTTAGGAGGATGAGCTTGAGGAACCTTATGCATGACTCCTTATATATTGAGCCAGCCTTTGTAGCATATTGTAGATTTTTTTTCTAATGAGATGAAGAGCCTCCTTCTCTGTTAGCTAAAGCATTAGCTAGGAATAAACTTGTCACTGCTGACACAGTGTTTATATTGGACGTATCTCAAAATACTTTGTATTTGCCATCCTCTCCACCCATCTTTTTTCTTCCACAGATTAAAAAAGTCTTACCTATGGCATTTTAATGTATGATGCAGTGATGGAAATCCCACAACATCATAACACATAAACCATACTCTGAAACTATGTTTGCATGTCCTTTTATCTAATTTTTTTTCAGGGATGAACAGATATAACCTGTGGATGAGACCATGGTTGATATTTATGTTGGGCCTTAGTGCAATACTGTTCTTTGTATGGAACAGTATAAACAGTATAAACAGTGTAAACTGTTTCTTCCTTCCTGTCACCCACCCTTGTTGTTGTTACCTGAATTGGTTTCTCTCTAATTCTGTTGTCTAACTCCATGAGACACTGGAGAGGATGTGTACTGAAGGACATTTAACTCCTCCCTTCTCGGGAATGCTGGGAAGCCAGCTGTAGTTGCTGTCAGGTTCCAGCGGGGCTGAGAGACAAAAAAACCCAAAAGTTGGGATTTTGAGTGTAGTAAAATGTTCACCTCTACAGAGGCAACATTAAATTCTGCATGTTAAAAAACTGCTCAGTCAGCACCTGAATAGGGACAAGTTGCAGCTTTCAGTTGTAGAATTAGAGAAAACTTCAGGTACCTTCAGTCTGTAGTTCACCTTGGATTTTGTGACTGCTGTCTGTGCAAATGTGAGCTTAAATTTTAGGTCATTCGAGGCCTATAGTTCTCTTCCTCAGCTTGGCTTAAGGATGTAATAGCAAGTTATCTGTTCTGAGGTCCTTGTAGCAGACTTGGGAAGCAATACTTCTATGATACTGTAAACAAAATGACTAAGGCATGCTTTTCAGTTTTTTAAGCTGAGAATTCTTCCTAAATGCTACTTCTGTTGCTGTTAAAAGCTGAGGTCATGGTGTATGCAGTAAGTGGGAATTTCTTGCTTTATGTTTCTGGTCAATCAGCTTTTTTTTTTTTTTTTNTTTTGTTTTTTTTTTCTGGTCAATCATCTTTTTTTTTTTTTTTTTTTCTTAGTATACAAGTCAGAATATAAGCTTTTGGTGATATCTTTCTCTGTGCTTATGCAATACTGAGCAGAATAGAGAGCTCGTTCTGACTCAGTCTGTGAGTGCTACTCTAGTTTGCAGGAATCCAGAAATATCTGGAATGTGACTAATCATTCTTGTGGTTTTATGTAGAAGAGATAGTGCTGCTTATTTTCAGGCTTTTCTTTGTACTGTATTGGATCCGCTATCTTTGTTTTGAGTTCTCACTATGGTTAGAATAACAGCAGAGCTGCTGATCAATGCCGTTCTGTGTTTTGTCTGTTTTCATAGCAATTAACTGAGTCTTCTGAAGTAGCAAGCCTTCCCTGCCACAATTTTGCATGTAAACTTTAGCTCATCGTAATTATTAAAGTCATATGACCCAGTGCAGTACTTTGGTTTTAGAAGCTATTGAAAAGGAGCAGAATGTCAATGAGAAATCTTCAGGTCATTCTTCTCAGATTAATTTTTTTAGTTCCCAGCTCTTTATCTATTTTTGCATAGTTTAGACATCTGTTTGTTTGTTAGGTTTTTTTTTGTTGTGTTTTTATTTAATTCAATGACTGTTAAATATTACCCTGTAAATACTGCTAGAAGGATAGCCTTTAATTTTGACAACTGCCATTATACATTGTTGCAGAAAATATTTCAGTCATGACCAGAACATTTTTCACTTGGTATACCTCCCAGACAAATTAACTTAAATTAACAAATGTAACACTGAGTATTGAAAGCAATGACGGGGGGGAAATGCTGAGGAAAGAAAAGAGTGAAGGCTGAACAGTGATATGTGCTTTAATGCCATATTCTTTTTGAATCCAAACAGAAATTTGAAGGATAGAAGTTGCTAATGGAGTTTCTAATTATGTAGAGAAAATTATTTAGGAGTCTGCTTATTTTTGAGAGTAGTACTTAAAAGAAAAAGTTCAGACTTTCTTGGTTTTTATATCTGCTGGGCCTCAGAAGTGTAGTTCTGCAGAAGTACTTAAGTGGTGTAGCTGAATACTCCTGTGTATTTGTGGAAATTAGGTGTGTTTTGCTGTCACTAACTGGGAATGTGGTTAGCTCTTTGACAGAATAAATTTGTTGTTGCTTGTAAACAATCTTCAGTAAAGGGAACCTCTGGATTTATATTAAGATTACAAATATAATGAAATCTGATTTTAAAATGTAGCATATATTTTGCACAAATAGAAACCTTGTATGAAATGATGATTTGACAGGTTATAAAATTGTAACACTGCCATCAGTGTCTTTCTGAAAAGAAATTTTGAAATTACAGAATTACATCTGTGGGTTTGTTTTGGCTTGCTTGTTTTGTTGTGTTTTTTTTTTCCTTAGAACTACTTGGGAGATTCAGTTTAGAGTTAAATGGAAAGATTGCACAGAATTTAGCTGAGAGTTAGTTCCATGGTACTGTTGTTATGGTGACACAAACAAGCAAGAAACTGCTTGAGTTTTATGTATCCTCTATAGATAAACCAAGTCAAACCAGAGATTTTGCCTTGGAGTTTGCTCTATTACAAAAAATTAATCTATTATGTTGCAGAGGTGGTAATCTATTATGGGACAGAGGTGCCAAAATGGTACTTCATGTTCAACAGCATGGGAGTGCAATCTGGAAATGTTTGTGTTGGTGTCTATCTACTGTGATGGTTTCAGTTCCTCTTGAGAGCTGGCACAGATTAATGTTCAGGCTAATCTAATTTATGTCAATAGCTTGGACTACTGCTGAGGAGCAAAGGTGGTTTTATCCTGGAGTGCTCTTTAGCTACAGCTGAGGTCCTGGATTTTAATCTGTGAGTCTGATGGTTTGGATGAGAATGAATGTTTAGCTCCTTTAATTTTTATTCTTAAGGGGTGGTCCTGAACTACTCTGGAAGCTTTTTTTGTGATCTTAATGATGTGATATGAACTGTACCATACTGCATAAAAAATTTATTGAAGCACTTGGTAACAACTGGAGTGCCAACTTTGGTATAAACACAGGGAAACTAAATGTGTTTTTCTTTGAGGGATTGAAAAAAAAGTGTTTATCTGGAAAAGTACTTCAAAAATCATATGATGTAGCATTGGTTGGGATCTCCTCAGTGGCGTTATGACATAGTAATGTTTTCTGATCTGGCAGAGATCCACATCACTGCAATCTGTTTCTGATGCTTATATTCTACATGGTGTTACCTATTCAGTCTTCTAGATCTGACGTATGTTTTTAATATAAAGAAATAATGGAAGAGTAATATAATAGTGAAGTTGAGTCTTAACCAAAAGTGTTTTTTTTCAGCTGGTGGTGTAAATTTAGAGTTCTATTCTTAAAGGTAGATTAGCGCCAGTCTACATATGAATATATCTGGCATATGCTAGTAAGCCTCAGGAAATTTATTACTATATTACTATAACATATTTTTTTCTAAAGCAGTAGGTCTTTTCAATATTTCTTTTAAGACTGTATACTTTTAAGACATGCATAGCTTTTGTATGCTGTAAGGGGCTGACTGTATGCTTTTAAAGCCTGAAATACCTAATTGCAGTAATTTTTTTTTTTAATTATAGAGTCCTTGTTTGTATGTGGACAGTAAATGAGTATCACAATAAAAATATCTTGGAATAGTGTTTTGTGATTGGATTTGATGCAGAACATTCTTAAATATTTGGACTTGATAAGTTATTTTTCCTGTGAATGAATATACTTTTCATTTGTTAAGCATCATAATAGCTGTGCCATGTGATAGTGAAAGCTTAACTACCACTTCTGAGTACAGGTTATTGGTCTGTGGTGAGAGCTAACTGGATTTGACTTTGATGTTTTAACAGTTTATACTTTGTATACTTCTATAGCTATTCTTGACAGTGAACTCCAAGCTTTCAGAAAGCTTTATTGAAAGATTTTAAGTGAGAGAAATAAATCCTCATTCACTAATATGATTCAGTTATAATGAAATTAATATAAAATCACACTCAAAATTAATGACTTCCAATAGCTGCATTACAGCACGTAAGTGGTGATAAGGATGTATTATGGTGTGTTCATTCTTATAATTAAAGAACTCTCAGTAGATCTCTGTCCTTTCTCTTACAAGGACTTCCTAAATTTTTACTTGCCATAATATTCTGAATTTTAACTATTGAACTGCTATGTCCGGTATTAAGCAGGCCTAACTGTGACATGGCATTATGGGCATGATGTAGCAGTCCACTGTAGCTGCTCAATATGGGTGGTGCTGCAGGTAAATCCTCACCTTCCACTGGTTTGTGTGGCTGACACTGTGATCGGTGTTTAGGTGTTCTTGTGAACACTTGAGGAGATGTAGTGCTTTTTTTTTTTGTTACACAAGGTTCATGGTAATATTTCTTGAAGTTACATAATTTTGACTGTATCTCTAGTCAGGAACTTCATGATTCTGAGGTGAGGTTTGTCTGATATGTTATGTTTGACCATAAAAGCTTACAGTGATTTTTTTGATCTGAATATTCAAAGATTCTGTGTCAAAATGTACTGTAAAGTATTCTTCTTGCTATATATCTCAAAGAAAGACTATTCTAAAGGCCATCTTTATAATTTTTAAATGACACAGATAAAATACCACTGGTCTGTGCTGGTTCACTTCAAGCTCAACTACAAAGGAAGGGAAGCTTTTACGTTAAAAAAAAAAGCTAATGATTATTTCTAGTTGTCTAGACACAAGACCAGGATTTTAAAATATAGTATGTCAGATCTGACACCAGGAGAACTTGCTGCTGAGAAATTTCACTTCATCTTGACGATCTTGTTTCTGTAACTAATGATGAGATGACTAGGAGCTCTTATTAAAGAGGAACTGCAACTGTGATTGCACAAGTGTTTATTGCCTCTGTCCAGTCTAATTTCATATGAATAGGAAATTAATGTAAATGAGTAATTTTTTTTCCAAGTTGCATATGCTTGAAATTATGTGGAGCTTTTAAATATACAATGTAGTGGGTGGAACGTGAGGTAAACTCCAAGTGATGATGTAATGTGGTGGCAGTGGGCATTTGTAAAATTGTTTTAACTGGGAGATAATTGCCTTTATATTGATTCTTCTTGCCAGGAGGTGACTCCTGTAGAAAGTGGCTCAGATGAAGTATAGGTGTTTGGAATAGGATTGGAGTCCAGTGATGAGTTCTAATACTTCTTCAGTAGTGAGGATCTCAAATTGTAATTTTTCAAATTAATTGTCATCACTCAACTCAGCTGGGCTGATGGGATTTCATAGCTTTCTTCTACATGCCCCATATAATGGGAATGAAAAAGAGTGCTGTGTGAATTTCTTCTGGTTTGTTGATATCCAGGGAAATCCCTATGGAGGGCTATAGTGCGGAATACTTCTTGTTCCAGCACTTTGATGCTTGCACTTGATGATGCTAGCACATGTGCTCCCTGTGCTTACTTCAGGAGATAAATAGGTCTTGGAAGGATTTTAAGGGGAATCTATAATAAAGTTTTGGTGGGAATGGACTCCAGAGCTGCACTTTTTATCTTTCGCTGAATTAACTATGAAGAACCTAACACCTGTCTACAAGGAGCTTGGCACTTTTAAGCTCTTTCAATGGTGACTTGTGGCTTTTAAGCAACCACAGTTTATCTTAAGTTTTTTTGGCAATTGAAAGTATGGTCTATGTACCATAGCACTGTTTATGACATATATGGAAAACTGTTATTAAGTGGAAATTCTTCCACTTGTAAAAGGAAGTACAAAACCAGTTAGTACAATACCTGACTGTTCAACAAGACTTACCCATCCTGTAAGATAAATGCGTAATTGTTTGTTCTTCCAGAACAGTGTGCTTTCTCCCCACCTCCTCTTCATTCAGCACTTCCTCATTGTTCAGAGACTGAATGGATACTTTACATTCCTTTAGTATTTAGACTTTTCTTGGAACTTAGGTCTTAATTTTGAGTCTGCCTGTGATACTTGTCTCCTTAACAAGTTCTTAGCCAAAGTAAATCTATTTTTGAAGATCGATGAGAAGATAGGTTGTTATTTATCAAAAACTATGGTTATGGTGGAATGCTATTTCTACTATTCCACTAGGTAACTCTGCATCAGAGTTGTAGAAAAGGAATACTACAAAATAAAACTTAGTTTGAACTGCACTCAGAGAGAAGGAAAATTTAAACAAGATCAAGGTTTTCTTGTATATGGTTCTTGTTGTTGTTTGTGTGTGTTTGCTTTTTCAAATGGTGCTGTATATTTTAATAAAATTTTGCTGGAATATTCCTGTCCAGTTCTGTGATGTATGCTTGGTATCTGTCCAGTATTGTTGTTCAGAGTAGTAGTACTGCATGACTTTACCAACATTTCAGCTAAGTGAGTGTGCTCTTTGCTGATGTGAAGGTTTAATTCCAGAAGACTTGTAGACAGCAAATTAGTTAAAATCATGCATAAATCAATTAAATACACCTCAGTAGAGTCTATGAAGGACATTTGGAGAAAGATTTTTAACCATGTTTGTTAACAAGTTGAAAAAAGCAAATTTTGAGGTTAATGTTTTAAAGGAAAACAGTTTAGAGGTGCTATGTTAGTATGTCTTTTAGCTCTTGTTAATGATTTCGAATTGCATGATTTTGATAAAGTATTCTGTTTATCTTTCAAAGAATGTTAAAATCAAAATCTATATTAAGTTAATACTTAATGAAGGGGTTAGAATTTTATGTTCCCACTTTTCAAGTAGCATGTTATCAATTTCATTTTAAGAGGAGAAAACAAAACCATGGGAAATTCTGATGTTCAAGGACTTGGGGCTTCATTTTTATTCTTAAATTGTCTTCCTCAAATTCTGGGGTTTGTTTTTAGAGATTTAAATGTGGGAAATACTGTTTGCCTTAACAATTGTGCACAGAATATTGTCAGTGCCTTTATCTGCAAATATACAGCCTAAAAAACAACTGGTGGGATAAAAGACAAGCACCAAAGTGGGTAAATCAGAGTGCTGACTAATGCCAGATAAGGTGGACTAAAGGTAAATAATTTCCTGACTTTTATAGGTCATTGTTCTGCTGTGAATCAGTTCTGACTTTGCTCAAATAAATGTCCTGGGTTGTACATTTTATTTATAATGAATGCATAGTTAGGAGATAATTTTGTTCTCCATTGTCATTCACTTCTGGAAAGAAGAAACAAATCTTGGAGAAATAGAATGCAGAAATAGAAGCATAGTTCTTTGTTTATGGAAATGAAATTGGGAAGAAAGTTAGTGTAGTTAGTGTCTGTAGCAAGTACAGTGTTGAAGTTTTGTTTTTCTTTTACTAGATGCTACTTTGTGGAAGACAGAACAATGAGAATTATACTCAAATAAACACAGCATCTTCTGCAGTCTTTTGTGTCACATAATAATTGTTCTTGTAAAATCAGATCGCAACATGTTCCAACAAATGCAGTACAGATTTTTAGGAGGCATTATAGCTCTTTGTAGGAATTTGAAATTTCCTGTACAAAAGCTACTTATTCACAATCTTGTGCTTTTGTTATGTTCTTCACTTTCGGGTAAAGACAACAATTATTTTGTGGTGCTATATTTCAAAGTGTTCAAAGGCTAACCCTGGTATGTCTATGGAGCTGTTGGGATAGGGAAGAGAAGTCTTTTGAATTGTTTCAAAATCCTTCTTGTGGAGTTGCTGGAAAACACTTTTTGTTGTAGGCTACTTGTGCACCAGTTTGTGGGGTGGTTGGTGGAACTGTAGCTGAAAGGATTACAGGGAGAAGCCAAGTCATGATTTTACAGCCATCTAAGTGACAAAGGTGCATGTACTGGAAATAGCATTGTTAAATTCTTCAGGCCTATTTATGGGCAGTAATTTGCTATGCAAGCACTAAGGACAGCAAGAAACATTGTTATAATTTTCTCTTACAACACATAGGTTCATACTATTGTGGTTAAATTCCATTCACTAAAGTTTTTATGTGGTGGAAATATCTAGTTTCTGATGGAGGAAATCCTTGCTCTTTATCTGCCTGCCAGATGCAAACCCTTTCAGATCTCTTAATATTTGTGTTTTCATTGTTGATGCTGGATGGGTATAGAAAATCAGTGTGTTACTTTGTTGGGTGGGGAAATGATTGATATGTCTGTGTGAATGTTATCTCACCTTCTGTCAAAAGCAAATCTTACCAAATATAGACTTTGAAACTATTAGGCATCAGTCTCAGTTCAGTTGCCTAAAGATGGTGCTTAATGCCAGTTTGGGCATACCAGTGTGTCCAGGATTATGACAGAGAGCAGATGACTGTGACCCATAAGGGATGGAAGACCTGTGCCCTTTGGGAAGATGAGCTGCAGTATATGGGGAGAGCACTTTACAATGCCTAAAACTGTCATTGAATGTATATGTTTAGGTAGTTCTTTTGAGCCAATGAGACTTTCAGAAACCTCCTTTGCAAAATTTTTAGGTTTTTTTGATATGTGAGCTTTTCCTAGCTCAAGTTCATTAAGCAGTGCTTCAAAATCATGAAGTGTTTTAGTTTGCTGTAAATAAAAGTGCTACCAGCTGTATTTCCTACATAAAGCCTCCATATCTACATTTATACACTGAAATAAAATAAAATTTTCCCAGCACTCAAAAACATGTTTCTTTTATCTTACTAGATCTTCTACCTTACATGTATGTGGAAGTTTCAAGAGTTGTAGGTGTGCTACCACTTGTTGTGTTGAAATACATACTGTGTGATTGGAGATCTTTTTGCCAAGTCCATTTAAGTGGCTGCAAAGAACTTTATAAAATTCCATTTCCTTATTTTAGACATCATCTCAGTAAATGTAAATATTCAAGTTGCCAAACAAATTAATGTTCACAACTGGGTTGTCTGAACTGCTTTAGCGTGTTCTATCCATCCTCTTGATAATTCTTTATACGAAAATGAAATTGCGTGAGCTATTCTAAATATCACAGCAGAAACACTGTTTTTTGGTGCTGAAGTATGTAATCATGCTTGTGAAGTTTTTTAGTTATACTAAATGTTTTATAAGCAATATTGCAAAACAAGCAACATTTGGGGAGTTTGTTTTGTATTAGATTAAAAGAAAGAAATTTACTACTTGAAGCTTGACATTACACTTGAAATGTTTGCAGGATATCCACATAGTGGAAGTGAATGAGTGGGTTGAAAATGTACATTTGCATAACACCAAAGAATTTTCATTATTTCATTATATAAGGTATTAGTGCAGGAACACTTGCTATCACCCTAGTGAGTCTTCCTGTTTTATACTGGAGTAAATGTCATACCTGCAAATTGACAAATACATTTTACATTTGTATTTGAAGAGTACCTTTTGATACTTGCATGTTGTTAAAGATTTAATTATTGGTTGAATGTATCCTTTATCCTGTTTCTTTCTAGTGCTTTTGTTTCAGCTCAGTTTAAGTTTTGAAACATTAGCTTTGTTTGTGTGGTAGTTTGTTGGCTTTTTTGCTTGTTTGTTGGCTTTTATAGTTAAAGTAGAAATCTAGTGATTTTGAACTTTTCCAGCATGAATTGCTGTAGTATTTGTAAATGATACTTCATGATGATCTTGAAACTAAAAATATTTTGTATCTTCATATGAAAAGGCTGCATGTTACTTTGCATAAGCATTATGTATTTTGAGGAATTTAATGTTGAAGAATCTTTATGTAGTAACTGCATAAATACAGACAAATACATTCTTCGTTTATTTGACAGGACTGATCTTTGCATTTGTGCTTCTGGCAGACGTCTTCTGGGTAGCCGAGTTTCATTACTCAGCGATCAATTGAAAACTTGCAAAGTAGAACTGATAAATCACAAGCCCTGGAAATAACACTTGACCTGAAAAGTCAGATATTATTATTTTAAAAGAAACATAACCATTTTTAAGTATAAAGAAGCAAGGAACCAGCAGCATAGAAGTTTGTTCAACTTTATTTTCTGTCACAAATACATGGACTATTACACTTTGTAATACAGCTTCTATTTGTGGATGAGTCTATCATGATTGTTGAATGCAGGCAGTTTATTCAAAGGACTTTTGTTGTTCAAACTAAGCTGAAAATGATCTGTAGGATAAAGCTGTGACCTACTTCTGGATTTGTGTGCAGTAGAAAGTATTATATTGCCCAATCTGTGCACATTTATATATTAATTTCTCTTTCTTCCTTTTTGCATCCTAGATGGTTTACTTTGCTTTTGAATTGGTGAAATATGGAGCTGTGCTTATTTTAATAGTAATTTGACCTCACATTGAGCTGTATTTTTGGGGCTTTGAACCTGCTGGTTAAGAGGTCATAGGACTGCTGGATATTTATTGCAAGTTGAAGAAAAATTCCTATTTCAGAATAGTGCCGTCTGAGAAGATACTTTCACTTTTCTTTAAGTCATGTGGAAAGGTTAAGACATTGTTTTATGAAGCAGTAGGAGGGAATTGTTGTTTAAAACAACAAATCTCCTTTTCTCACAAACTCTGATCTAAAACAGAGGTGATAGAATTCATCTTTTGTCTGTCAAAATTGTGTGTGGTGGTGTGATGTTATCTGACAAAGGAATATATGTATATATATACAGAAGGCAGCTTGGTCGATGCATGAATGGAAGGAAGGGGGTTTTGATTGTTTTCATTTTTAGTGATTGGATTTGTTTTTTTCTAATAAACAACATAATGTTCAGGCATCCTCTTGTTTTTGCTTTTTTTTTTTTTACTTGGCATGCCTCTAACTTTTTTGCTTCAAGTACAATGTAGTGGCCCTAAAACTTAATTTTTGAGTGTTGAGGTTTTTTTCTTAGACAGTAAAAATGTGTGCTCTGATATAATCTGTAGAAATGGAGTATTTGTTGTAGGTTAAGTGCATGTGCTGCAGTAAATGCTCAATTTTGATTAATTTCAGGAATATTCTAAGGCTATTTAAATATTCTATCTCAGTTATTTGTGGGGTTTTAAAAAAATTTTTATTCAGAATCTGAAGTATAGCCCAATTTTATAACCTTTGCCACCATCTGTTAAATACACCAGAAGCCTTTTTTTTTTTT
>VZTY01034423.1:130615-164854 GCA_013400935.1 Turnix velox
GTGAAATACTGGAACAGGTTGCCCAGAGAGGTTGTGGATGCCCCCTCTCTGGAGGTGTTCAAGACTAGGCTGGACTGGGCAGCCTGGTCTAGTGGGAGGTGTCCCTGCCTATGGCAGGGGGGTTGGAACTCGATGATCTTTAAGGTCCCTTCCAACCCAAACTATTCTATGATTCTATGAAATAATCTTTAATTAATGATCTAAGGTAAAATTCAAAAAAACTCACTCTAACATTCCAAATAGAAAGCAGAAATTATTTAAAGAACACAAGCACAAAAATGGATGAGAGGCTTAAAGTTAGTTGATTTACATCGAGACTAAATCTGGAAGACTTTCTTCTTGTATCCAGATGGTTTGCCATATTTTATTTCTAGAAACACACCTTGACAAGGATGCCATCTTTTTTTGTTGTTTTCCATATGTAGTTACTTCACTTGGAAACCTCTTAAATTTTTTTTAGTTGTTGGTGTTTTTAAAATGCTGAAAGGCTGTGAATGTTTTTAATATCTCCCTTGAAACTTCTTAATTTATAATTAGAAAATATCTCCTACTGTATTGCGCTTCTTTCTTGAAGGTAGAAACGCAATTTTAACAGGTGTAATTTTTTTCAATTATGTTTTTCTCCTCTTAGTAGCAACTAAAGAAGACTTAAAACTTTTCTTCTTTCTGTGCTGCCTCACAAGCTTTTAAATCTTTGAGAAATGTCATTTTCAGCTTCTTCATCTGTCTATTCCCAACATTCACTGAGTAACTTACTTGTTACTAACACCTAAATGAGATAAATGTGTGAATATCACTACTGGGTGTAGATCTGGGATAAGACATGTCAATAAAATACAGCTTTGGGGTGATACAGAATTGATGTATTCTGTCCTTCAGGGATGCTGTAACATTGTTTTCTCTTGTTTTTTTTCTGCAGTGTCTTTATTGCATCCTCTTCAGATATCTCTAACTCTGTTATTCCTGCCTCTCCCTGCTATGACTTTGCCAAACATTTTCTGTTCACAGGACTCCTTTGATATGCATCATAGAATCATAGAGTTGGAAGGGACCTTCAGAGTCCATCTAGTCCAACCCCCCCTCCAGTGGACAGGGGCACCCTGCACTAGAACAAGATGCTCAGAGCTTCATTGAGCCTGGCCTTGAATGTCTCCAGGGATGGGGCCTCCACCATCTCTCTGGGCTACCTGTTCCAGTGCCTCTCCACTCTCATAGTGAAAAACAATTTCCTAATGTCTAACCAGAACATAACCTGCTCTAGCTTAAAACCATTACCCCGCATAGTATTGCTACATGCCCTAACGTATAGTGCCTCCCCAGCTTTCCTGTAGGCCCCCTTCAGGTATTTGTAGGCTGCTATGAGGTCTCCCCACAGCCTTTTTCAGGCCAAACAGCCCCAGCTCTCTCAGCCTATCTTCATAGGAGAGGTGCTTCAGCTCTTGCATCATCCTTCCAGTATAGTGGCCTTCCAGAATAATCTGGAAAGGTATGAATGTGATGTTTGCATTCTTAATATAGTCGGATGTTCACTATATCTTTCTTCCCTAGTTCATGAAAAATAGATTACTTATCTTAGTATCATACACTTCCATTTTTTGCTGGGTTGTTGTCTTTCAATGGCAGCTACTCCTGCACACGCACTTAATGATCCAGTGAATACATCTTGAAGTTTATCCCATGCCACATGTTCTGTTCAGAGAGAGTGTTGTGTGTACATACTAGAAAATTGGCATCTTACTCTTTTTCCTCCTGAACTTCTTGTGTGGATTTCTGTAAGAATTTTGACAACATGTAAGTGACATTCCAAGAGCTCTGACCATAATAATATTTGGGCTGTCTTTGTGGCTAATCTGTAGGATTTTTGTATTTTTTTGCCATCCTTGAGTTACAGGGAACAATTTATTTTTTCTGTTCAGCTGTTTTAGACTTTGGTTTCTAGTCAATATTGCAATACACGTAAGTAAAGAAAAAGTAGACAGTGTCTGTCTGTGTTTGTAAGGGGAGAAAAAAAATATTCAAGGCAATTTGAAAATTGCAAGGTATGCCTGCATAGTGAAAGTCCCTATTGGCAGTTACAGCAGAAGCAGGACAGAGTTTAAAGGCAAAGTATAAATGTATTTTGGATTGTGTTGAGACTAAGCTGCGTGTAGATGAAACAGTCATGTGTAGGAGACTAAATTAAGGAAAAGCAGTTCCATATGTAATGTCAGTGAAGAGCTGAGAAGTAGAAAACACTGCTGAAAAGGGGAAAAGTAAGGAAAATCGATAAGAAAATTGTTAGGAAGCTGAAGGGTTGTAAGAGGCAGGGAGGGCAAAGAGCACATGGGATCACAGCAGTTCAGAGGTGTCTTGCGTTTAAAGAGAGAAATCAGCATTTTTTATTGCATTTCTTTTCACCTTCTAGAAATAAATTGGGTTTTGGCTTCCCAACAAGTCTCAGACAAGCAGAAATGGTGATGTAATTTGTGTTTTCTAGTAATTTGTTCTGTTTTTTTCTCTGGGGAGCAAGAATTTACCCACCTAGAAATGTAAAGTTATTTGTAGAGGGTGATTCGTGAGGAAACGTGAATTTGAGAAATAATACTCGGGTATTTCCTCAGCATTGTCTATTTACCTGTGGATGATTGGTTTCTTAAGTTGTATTTGCCTGTTTTGTAGCTGCATCTAATTCACTGTGAACTGAAGTAGGAAATAAAACTTATCTACAGACAGTAATGGTGTCCAGGGAATTAATTATCAGAAAGCTATCAGCTAAAATGACATCAGGAAAGGATGACTTGTTGGAAAGCTTCCCTTTAAGGTGTAACTCTTCTGGGAAGGAATAAATGGTGTGTTCTGATACAGCTTCCATGATAGATTTTTTTTTCTTTTTTTAAGTGAGAAAGTAGCAGTGTATAGATCATCAGTTAGTGTTGAACCTGTAATATTTCACTCATGTCTTACCACTGTTCTTTTTTCTTGTCCATTCATTTCTCTCAGAAGTGGTCATTTCTTTCTGGTTGTCCTTTTGGACAAACAGGACAAGTCCTATCTTAAGTGAGAACTAGTGTAGAAAATCTCATTGTCACAGGTGAAGTCTCAGAATATTGTGATCAGAAGCTTCTATACAAAACCTTGGTCAGTGTTAACCATCTTTTTTCTCTAATGCTGTATTTAATGCAGTGAGTCTGCATTTGTCCTGCTCTGAAAGCATTTCTCTGGACAAGCTTGAGGTGAATGTGCAGCCTGCAGTTTTATGCATCAAAAATGGAATCTTATTGTTTTAAGAGTAACGATTATGACTTCAAAAATCAAAACAAGTTTACTAACCCTTTGTTGTATATTAAAAAATCTAATCTATTAAGAGATTATTTACTTGTAGGTCACAAACAATCCTTGCTTTTATGGTAAGGGAGGAGATCGGTGTTATTTCAAGAAATATTTCTGTGTTTTACTGTATTCATATTTGAACAAGAGCAAAGGCAAAACCATTTTAAGCAGTAATAAAATTTCTTTGCTAAACACACTTTAATTAAAAAAAAAGAAAAATTGAAGACAGTAGCTTTAAAAATATAATAATGTCTGTCTTCAGCTTGTTGTCATGAGGCAGCAGAAGCAGTGGCTTGGGAAGCTGTGAGTCAAACTTCCAAACCACCCAAATAAGAGGGCCTCCTTTCTAATTTCTCTGAATCGGTGTACCTTGGACACAAAATCCATTCAGAGGACAGCCTAGTTGATGGAGGGAGGGGAGTAAAATCAAGCAAATTAGGAATCACTATGACTTTGTCTCTTGTGGTTTGCAAGGCCTTCTTTCCTTAATGAAACAAATAGTATAACAAAGAAATATTAATTACCATTGTATTTTTCTTTGGAAAGTTTGGAAGTCTTTAACTGAGAAGTGCCTGTGAAACTAGCTTGTTAAGTAGAAAAGTAGAGTAAAATACTCAGTGAGTTTTGATGTCCCTCATTTAACATACCATAAGTTTGGTCCCTCTGTGCAAGTGCTGTTAACTACAGAAGAAACAATTAACAGCAAGAAACATTTGGTTTTGTGTTGCAATTTGCAGAGTTCTGAAGAAACCTGTTTTCTGTTTGTATGTGCGTTAGCTGGGTGGTAACAGTTACCAGTATTTAAAGAAAGATCAAAGTTATGTTCTTCCGTCTCTGTGACTTAGACTTGGTGCTGTTGTATTTGACTTCAGCTTTATCTATATGTGGAAATATCATATTAATACTTACTATTAAACACTAACTTAGAAATAAGGTGTTCATGTCAGCTATGAATTGTTAGTAGCCTTTAAATTAAAGGAGAAATGTGAAATACAGGTATATGCAAGGATGAAAATGCTGTTTCAGGGGATAAAATTACACTTCTTGATTAAATGGCATCTTTCAAAATAGATCAAACTCAAGTGGTCTACGTGCTGATTTAGTACCTTTTGGGACATGAAAAATATCTTGATTGAAGCTGGGTTAAAAAAATTCTGGGAAATATTCTTACTTGAATTTAAGGTAAGCAAAAGGATGAGAAAAGTGCTGTGAGAGTTGATATTTATATAAACCATCTTTGGGTGGTGAGGCGGATGAACTGTTAAGATTTAAGGAGCATAAAGGTTGTGTGAGGCAAGCATTCGGCACAATTTACTAGTTTGTATTAATGAGAGAAAAGCTGTAATTTAATAAGAATTACTGTGAAAATGATTGTCATGACTTATGTCAGAGCTGTTAATTTTCAAGAGCCAAAACCTGTCATTGAAGACAGAAAAGCATCCTTTGTGTAACTGAGACTCCTCATAAAGATTTTACTCCTTCTTCTAAGATACCCAGAATAAGATCACGTCAGAATATGACTCCAGCTGTGTTAGGTGCTACCTCATGGTAGTTTTTATTTCTTCAAAACAAAAGTTCTAAACAACTTCTTATCTTTTCCCCACCCCTGTTGTGGGTCTTTGTAATTTCAACACTGTGTCACAAAGTGACAGCCTATTTTTGATGTCTCATTTTGGTTAACTTTTGAATTATAGACAGTAAAACTGAAAATTTTTGAAACTTTTAAAATTGGCATAGATTATTTGTGTTGACTTTCGGGTTCTTGTATTGTAAGAACTGATATTTTTCCATGCATTGAGGTACCCTTTGCAGAAGTTCATCTGCAAGTTAATATTCTCCATAAATAGTTTCTCTACTGAGTAGTTATACTGTAATTAATCATTATGGAAGTGTACTCTTTTGTTTATTTAGCAGAGGCATTAATAGGTAAGGTAGAGGTGTTGCTTGCATAATACCACTAGTATTTGAGTTGCAAAGGAAGTATCTCCGCTGTTTAAGCGAAATTTAAACTTGTAACTGGCAGGCATTCTAGAATGTAAGACTGAAGTACTGTTTCAGTTTCTTATCTTTGTAAAAGCACAATTATTAATAATGTGTAGAATCACACTACTAATAAAACTGAATTCAGCAGGTGATGCATCTTTCTTTCATACCTGCATTTAGTAGTGACACGTAACCAGACTGACTCCATATATGTATTCCAGGTAATACTTAAAACGCCATCGTGTTTTAACAACTCTAGTCACTTTTTCATTACTTAATCTGTTTTCTTCCATGCACTTCTGTTTGATCTCTGTTTCAAAGTTTAGGTCATCTGGCTTCTCTCATACTGATGTTTTTTAAAATATCTTTATGGAAGTCTTTTCTTAGTTGGCTATTTAGTGTGTTCAGATTGTTAGAATCATAGAATGCATTGCCTTGGAAGGCACCTTCAAAGGTTGCTTACGTCAACCCCACTGCAGTGAGTGTGGACATCTTGTACTAGATCAGGTTGCTCAGAGCCACATCAAGCCTTACCTGGTTCTATTATGGCAATTTGTTATATATCCCAATGTAGTACATGCAAGGTTTTGTAATGTTAGTAATGTTATGTTTCTTAATGTAAGGATTTTAGTTCATTGTGGATATCTTTCCTGCATTGTTTCAAAAACATAAACATGATGCCAGGGCTTTTGGGATTTGACATTTAGTAGGTAATCACAATAATGGTCTCTTCTTTCAGAGTGCAAATAGTACCCTGATGATTTCAGTGACGCACTTGGGAAGGGAGGTGAATACAATCAACTGGTTCAGTACTTGCATGAAAAGCTAATTAAACTTTTTAATCCTACCTTTGAGGCATGCATTGGAGAGGTCTGAAATGGATTTAGAAGAGCACTATTGCTACTTCTCTATGCTGCAGTTTTAAAAATATGAAACTGTCTTTTGCCTGGATGATTTTTGATATTTGATTAAAATCTTCAAAACCTATAATAGTTTTCATGACTTAGAACACCAGGCTTAATATACTTTTACAAAGATTACAGCTGATGGCCTATCCAGCTATATTCATCACATTTGTACTTCATTTTCTTTGTATTGCTACTGTTCTGTATCCCTTGCTGATGTTATTCCTATGTTCTTCGCAGTCTAGAACTTGGTTGGATTTGGTTAGTTTGGTGTTTTTTTGCTGTTTTTGCTTTACTTTGAGTTATTTTGTTTGTTCTGTTTGTTGATTTTTTTTTTCCCCAGAGAGATGATTTCCAGGTCTTAAAAGTATTTCTATCCTGCCATCATGTTCTACTTCTACCACTGTCCTTTGTCACTGTTCTTGGGACTGCCTCATTTAGTTGCTTTGTAATAGTTTCAAACTTTTTAGACTCTTAAATGAATACAAAATAATTTTAAAGTGTCATAATTATTTAGAAAATTAAAACCAAATTGTAACAGATGTTACCTACCTGACAATTAGCTGACACAGTAAGAAATATGTTCACAAGATGAGAATATCAAACTTTCTTTTGACATAGAATCATAGAATAGTTTGAGTTGGAAGGGACCTTAAAGATCATCTTCTTCCAACCCCTCTGCCATGGGCAGGGACAATTCCCACTAGATTAGGTTGCTCAGTGCCTTGTCCAGCCTGGCCTGAAATGCCTCCAGAGAGCGGGGATCCACAACCGCTCTGAACATCCTGTTTCAGTGTCTCACTACCCTCACCATAAAGAACTTCTTTCTTGTATCTAGTCTGAATCTCCCCTCTTCCAATTTACATCCGTTATTCCTAGTCCTTCCATCACATATCCTATTGAGAAGTCCTACCCCAGCCTTTCTGTAGGCCCCCCTCAGGTACTGATAAGCCACTAGGAGGTCCCCCCTGAGCCGTCTCTTTTCCAGGCTGAACAACCTCAACTCTTTCAGCCTGTCCTCATAAGGCAGTTGCTCCAACCCTTTGATCATCTTTGTGGCCTTCCTCTGGACGTGTTCCAACAGCTCAATGTCCTAATGTTGCGGGCTCCAGAACTGTACACAATACTCCGATACTCACCAGAGTTGAGTAGAGGGGCAAAATCACCTCTCTTGACCTGCTTGACATAACAATGTTTAGACTGTTAACAATACCTGACCCAGCATACACTTAACCAGCTACTCACATTCTTGATTTGTAGTGCAAATACTACACAGTGTTCATACAACACTTAGTTTATATAATTTTGGTAGGCCATTTATTTCATGTAGATGATCTTTCCTGTTGAGGTTATCAATGAAATAATTATATGCACACTAGAATTTATTATGCTCTTTGAAAACTGGTTTCTGAATGAGAATGTTAATATGAAAAGCAGATGATGCCATAGTTGTGTCTGGCACCACTAGGCGACAGTATCACTAATCGCAGGTTGATGCTGGTTGACTCTCAGTTGAATGGTCGCCCAAGCCTTGGTTAGCTCGAGACAATAGTTTTCTTGATAGCTGTTTTGTGTGACAAATACACTTTTCTTTTCAAATGCCAGATCCTTCTTTCAGCATTGTATAATGATTTGTCTCTCAGACTAATGGGAAGAATTAAATGATTCTGACTATGTGGACTTCCATTCTCTTCCTAAAGAGCAGCTGTGTTTTCCATGCTGTCTTGGGAGTACATGCTAGATTCTTTGTAAGAAATAGTTACATCTGCAATTCTACTAATAACTAGAAATTTTGAACTGTATCACTTTTAACACCAGGTTGTATGCACAGACTTTTCATTCAGTCAATATATACATGCAAGCTTCCCCCTAAAAAAAAAAAATAGATGTGTTTCCTGACAGAGCTTGCTAAATTCTGCTCTTACAGTCTTTTCTCCAAAAACATAGTTGCTTTAATCATGTCATGATAGCAAATGCAAAGTTATTACATCTTTCCTTGGTGTAATGAAATGTTTTCTTTATTAGAAAATATTTTTTTTCATTTATTTTTATTAATGATTGGTCATCACGGCTGAAAAGGATATTTATCTGCAACTGAGTTGAACATGTCCCAGTGAGAAAGAGGACCTCCTGGGTTGTTTGTTTTTGGGGGAGAGTGTTGGTGTTTGTTGTAACATCAAAGAAATACTTAGACTGAAATAATTGTTAAAGTTTTAGTAATTGTCTCAGAAGTAGTTCTCCATTAATGTAGTTAGTAATAACCAATGATATCAGGGAGGATTTTCATGACATGGTTGATCATTGGTGCTGTCTCTCTACATTGTTGTGCCTTTTGCCTTAGTGAGTATAGAGTGAGGTGCTCTTTAAAATAACATATAGAATTTGTGGGACTATTAATAAAACACTCTCCATTAAAAATACCTGTTTTCTAAATAAGCTGTTCCCTGCCAGTATTATACATAAAGCAAAACAAGTAGGTATCATAAAAAGCTAACTATCCGAAGACATGAAAAACAATGGGGAAGGAGAGACAGGTCATCTCAGTGTCTTGGAGCTCTCAGACATGGGGAGGTGGTGAGCAGTATATGCTAGCTGTATTGACTCCATAGGCTGAAAACACAACTTGAAATATGACTTGAGTCTAAAATTATTTTATTCTAGCAAAAGGCACAGGGTATGGGGACAAAAGCCTTGGTTTATCCTCCTATTTCCTGTGTATTTTGGTCAAACAAATTCATTAGGGAAGTATTATTAATTCCTCTTTGTATTAAAGGTAAGGATCATAGGTACATTGGGGAGCCTTTAGTAACACACCTTTGTGGTTGTCCATACATAGTGTTTTGTAAACCATAATTAAGATGCAGGCTAGAACACATTTTGCCCCAGATTCACAGAAGCAGGCCTTACTCACTACTTTGGCATAGAACAGATGGCTTGTTATAATGTAGCTGTTGATGCGGTAAGAACCAAGAGCCCTGACTGGTGTTGCTTATAATCACTACCAGTTAAAAGCCTGTAATGCCTTCAAGGAGTCATCGCTATTCTCCCCTCCTGCCAAGGGCTTTCTAAGGTACTAGACCAAGGTGATA
This sequence comes from Turnix velox, assembly GCA_013400935.1. Taxonomy (NCBI): domain Eukaryota; kingdom Metazoa; phylum Chordata; class Aves; order Charadriiformes; family Turnicidae; genus Turnix; species Turnix velox. The sequence continues at coordinate 139,902 of VZTY01034423.1, forward strand.
TTTATTTTTACAAGATGCCTGAATATCAGTTGGATCGTACAAATATACATTAAAAACGCAAATTTGGAGGACTATAATGAAGCATTTTTATGTAATTTGGTGCTTTTTGTGTAGGCTCTGGGCATAAAAGGCAAATGAAGAAAGGAAAAAGACATTCTGTGATTTTTATATTAAAAATGTGCTGTCTAAAAAGCTTTTCTTATTAATTCTTTTTTTTTTTCCTCACTAAAATCTGATTTTCTTTGAGGAAAACCCTCCTCATAGATGAAAAAGGTTAAGTTACTTAGCAAGCAGATGCAGTCAACTTTGGAGGTACTTGACCGCTGAAGTGATGAGTACTTCGCAAAACCATATGGTGGACATACAGGATTGCTACATTAGGAACTGGATTGTCCAAAGAAGTTTGTCTCTGTAGAAGACTTAACAATACTAAAAGTAGGAGGAGACCAAAATTAAAAGGCAGCTTAAATGTTTTAGCCTGGATGTGCTAGTGTTCTTTATGATGGAAATAGGATAAAAATTACATTGAGATTGCCAGTAACATGTACTTAAGTAACATGCAGTAGCAGAAAGGTGGATGAGCTGTGCTTTTCAGGATTCAGTGGTGAGCGCAGAGCCAATAAATCACTCGGTCAGACCTCGTTTGTGATGCCACTCCATTAACTTCAATCAGTTGACTTCAGTAGGCTTAGCTTGGGGATGAATTAATGCCATAATGTTTAAGTAGAACAAAACCACCTAAGCTTTAAATAAACATGTCTTATATTTTTTTGAACATTAAGGGTAACTCATTGAGGAAGACAAAAATGGAAGTTAAAGTGCATTCAATATTCTGTTCTGAGAGGTACAAGCATAGGTCATGGTCAAGCTGTTTGCTCTTGAAGAGTTGTTTTCCAGACAAATTTGCATCAGCATTGCAATCCGTAATCTCTTATCACATAGTGTTTTCTCTATGCTATTTTACAATTAGAAAAGGTTGTGTTCTCATTTGTATACAAGTTGCTTCCTTTTGCTAATAGAAATGAGATCTATGGTCATTGAAACATCCATTTAGTTTAAATTTTAATCAATCTCTTACATCAGAGACAAAAATATATATAATGCCCTGTCTCTTGCCTTTAATTATCTCAGCTCAGTGATTTGCATAGTCCTTTGGAATGGCAAATCTTTGGCTGACTGCCATGATGCACAGTAAGCTAGGAATCAGTAGCTAATAATTAAAATTTAATTTTGTTATATTTCCACCCCATGTGAACTGAAATACATCTCCAAATCAAGGTGCAACTCTTCACCTCTTTCATGTCTTAAAAAATATTTAAGACTTTTGCCATTGAAAAATATAGTACTTTAGTTCTGACCAAGATATAAAATTATACAAGGTCAGGGTCCTGTCAACAGAGTCCCAAAAATTACTCTAGAGTGAGAAGCTGCAAACTTACCTCCTGTTGTTGGCGCTTCCTTGGGATGTACATCCTGAAAAATCTTAGGGAAGGTTTTTGTTTTGTTTTTAATTCCCACAGTGTTCTTAATAATAGCTTAGCGGTGATATGAGGGGACTTTTAGGACACCACGTCACTCTTTATTTGTCTTCAGGGTGCGACTTCCTTTTTTCCTAGAATTTTACAAGCTGTGTCTAGTGCAAGCGGCACATAGTATTTATCTGAGCTTTTTTTTCTCTGCATAGTTCCAGTGTGGTTTTTGTATTGCCCACTAAATTGCATGGAAGCCATATAATGCAACCATTACTGCAACAGAAGATGAAATTGGATTCAGAAGGCTATTTCCTTGCTCTTACATTATTTTCTGCTGCAAATTGTGCTATTTTTGTACTTGATTATCATGGTCGCTTTTTGGGGTCCTGAGGAATTGCGCAATTTAAAAATAGCCTTTGTGTTGGAAATTATTTTTGCAGAAAAGTATCATCTCATGAATCTTTATGCTGCCATAAAGAACTAAGGGGTGGGCCTTTCATTTCCAAGAAACTGGAGTGAGTTTAGGGTTTTTTTCTTTTTAAAAGAAATGTATTTTTTTCTCTATTTAAGGATCTTCCAAGGAATTTTCTAAATTGACTAGTTACTCATGTCTTTTTGATGAGAATCAAAACTAACTTAAGTGATCCTGAATTGCTGTTCCTGTCTTGCACTGTAGAAAGTGAGAGCAATAAAGATTAACTCAAGAATGCAGAGTGCCCAGTACATGGTTATTATATTTAAATAACTTGAAATCACTTTTTAGAACTCCATCTCAAAAAAAAAAAAAATCCAAACAAAACAACCCATAAACAAAACTTCCCTCTTCTTTTCTGAAAATCATCATGTGGAGCTAGATAATATCCATGATCATGTGCTCGTTGCAATTATCATTGTTTTGATTGCCTCCATTTAAGGGAATTCACTTGAATCATAGAATAGTTTGGGTTGGAAGGGACCTCAAAGATCATCGAGCTCCAACCCCCCCGCCATAGGCAGGGACACCTCCCACTAGATCAGTGCCTTGTCCAGCCTGGTCTTGAACATCTCCAGAGAGGGGGCATCCACACCCTCTCTGGGCAACCTGTTCCAGTGCTTCACCACCCACACTTTCTTATGTCGAGTCTAAATCTACCCCCTTCCAATTTACATCCATTGTTTCTAGTCCTCTTGAAGTGTCCTTTTTTTCTGTATTTTTAATGCTCTGGGTTTTTTTCTTGCTGGACTCTCACTTATGGTTAAATTGAAACTGATGATTGTTTTCATCCAGGCTATAACTAGATTACTTTCAGCTTTGTCTGTGGTCTCACTGACCTGTTCTGATTGTACAATTGTAATATCTCTAAGTCTAGGTTTTTTGTACATGGATTTTGAAATTCCCATTATACAGCAGGAAGCTCAGGGGGTTTTTGCTTCTATTTTCTCATAGTGTGCAAATATAGCATTCAATATAGTCTTCCTTGTCCATCATTAGTTTTACTTCATTCTTTGTAATCATGGAACAGGTATACCTGAAACTTCTAAGAATGTGTATTAAATAAAATTGAGCCTAGCAAGATTAAAGATAAGAAAAAAATTAATCTGTTGGGGGCTAAAAAGGGGAGATAGAGGATATCCCCTTGGATTTGGAGAAAGCAGCTATGTATAGAACTGGGTCCTTGGAATTGTATTTTCTCCTGTTAGCAGCAGGAGAAATCTGACATGTTAGCCATTTCACAAAATAATCATTCACAGAATTGTAAGAATGACTTGAACTGTCCTAAATAGTATTTTGAAATGTTATGTAAATACCATCTCTATAGAATATATGCGATCAAATGTCATATCAGAATTAAATTGAAATTTAAGTAAGTACCTGGCACTAACATTATTCACGTTTGTGTGGTGAACTTCTAAGCTTTAAATAGCAGTTGACATGGCAGGGTGAAAACAAGGTGATGGGGTTATTGAGATGCAGCTCTTGAGAAGAGGTGGCAGGACAGTAACATGGATGGTATGTGCAGGTTTCGCTTTCAGATTCTGGAGTCTGATGTTCAGATGTGTGTCACTAGAAGACATTTTTTTCACCCTCTATATCAATAAAAATAGACACCTTTATCTCTCTCCTACTCACATTCTTTCCCAATTCAGCATGAAAACCTGGAATGCTCTTCTCTGCTATTGTTGTGTGTATGTTCTGAAGAAGTCGCAAAAAAGGTTGTGTTGTTTGCTCCAAGAGGGACCCGTTCCAGTTTCCCCAGGAGTTCCTCTAAAACATCAGAGTTATCAAACTAGCTTACTGTGCCTGCGCTCACTGGAGCTGACTGGTCATGCATGCATTGTTATTTAGTGTAGTTTTATTCTTTCCACTCGTGTTTGGAAATAACTGACTCAACATGGTACACTGATTACCTAGATGATCTCTTGACAAATTTTCACATGAATCATAGTGTATCAGTTTATCTGTTTTGTGTTTTAGTCATTTCATCTTATTTCCAAGTGACACAATTCCTCTAGCATTGAGTTGAAAAGATGAACTTTGAAACAGCAAGCCTGAATGCCAGGTAGTTAACTCTTTCTGTCGATTTTGCTGCCTGTTTGTATTTAAGCTCAGTCCAAAGCATAATCTTCCCTGTGCTGTAGTCTACATATTGCAAAAATGATAGACTTTGACAATTCTATCATAACAAAGTAGAAATTAATTTTGCATGTGCTGAGTGAAACTGCCCCATATCTGGCTTTCAGTCTTTCTCTCAGTCTTTCGGTTGGAGTAGATTCACGTGGAGGCCAGCAGGAGACAGGTTAATTCTGTATCCTACAATTAGAGAATGCACCTGGGTTACAGTACACAAAATTCCATTTGAGCTGAGAAGATTGGATACTTCTGAATACTCATATTATTTCAGGTTATGAACAGCCTCCATTATCTCATGCTGTTGGTTGAGAGATTAATGCTGGGTGATCATCTGTGGATCTAGTTTCATCAACTTCCCAGTCAGACTTTTACTGATAGAATCAGTATGCTTCAAGACAAGGTTATTCTTAATTTTTTCACTTTTTTACTAAAACTGATTTTCTGTGAAAGTTTTCAACTGCCTTCAGCTTGACACTTGTAATGTGTGGTGTTCAAGCCCTCCAAAGAAAAAGACAAAACCAGCCTTTTCCAAGGAATGCTAATATTCTATTAAAGGAAACAGGAGATAAATGCTGCTGGAATCCTTTGATTATTTTTGGTAATGTCTGTATTAATTTAATTTGAAGAGCTGTGTTTCACAGATGTTTCTTCTTAAAAGATAACCCTGGGACTGATAAGAGGATTTTGAAGAATATATTGCCATTGGTCCTGTGTTGTTTGAACTGAAGTGAGGGTGTGGATGAAGTATGACCAAGCACTATGATTTTAAGTTCATTAATGTCCTGGTTTCCATGGAAACATGTAGCTCTGTTGTAGCTGCTGAACTAAATACTTATAGGGTTTTGCTTTTTCATCTTTTAAATAAAACTTGGTTGTGCTTCATTTTGGTTTTCTCTTTCCCTTCACTTCAAACCTCTCTGAAATTCACTGACTTGGTTTGTATCAGTGCAAGGTTGTCTTACCCGTTCCTTGTTTAAAGAAAGCAGTTGCAGACTGTAATGCTTTTGTTTCCCTGTGTAGTAATCTAAAAATGAGAGTGCCATTGTAACTGGCTGTTCAGTTTATCCTTACCTTGAATAAGGTGATGTGAGGTGCTGTCACACTTTCAAGGTGTCACGTTGGGATTGCCCTAATTCCACAAATGGTGTGGCTTTGAATGAATGATGCAGATCTTTCAGCCAGCTGGCAATGGAACTTCAGGGCTTCGGTCACATTGACAATTTGTACCACTTCTCATGTTCCACTTTTTTTTTTTTCCATGTGAAGTAAATTTACTATAGGCTCAAGGTATTGTATGGCTAGAACAAAGCCCCTTTATGCATCTAAAGCTAAAGGAGGAGCTCTGAATATTTCCCAATGTGAATTTTGGGTGTTCGTTTGAGGAAGTGCAGTTATGTTACCTTTATTCCCTGTAAAAATACCTGGTGCAAATAGGGGTCTCGAAATTGCCTTAAGAACTGCAGTTGTATTTTACCAGGTGACGCTTGAACAAGAGTCCAGAATGAAGGATCTCTTCTCTCTCCAAAGAATGCCTGCATTTTTGAGCTTCAAATTCATACTTCTTGCTCACATTTTTACCTTATGCATCTGCATCTCAGTCTCACTACCCACTAGTTTTTTGGTCAAGAAGGAGGTAATATTATTCTAGATGTGTCTCCTAAAGTCACAGAATACTTTGTAAATTTTCAGAAGGCTGCTTGGGGGAAATGGCATTGAATCCAGAGATCATGAGCTGATGTAGTTAAAATCAAGTGGAAGAATAAAATTAGGAGTGTTCTAAAAGTTCTGAATTTGAAAGTGGCAAATACTGGTAAAACTGAGTGCAGTGGATTGCTGTAAGGAGCATATCCAAAGAATTGGCATGGTTGGTGTTTCTTTTTAGATGGAAGGCATTAAAGGTATAAAGAACCTGCATGCTATTCTAATAGTGAAAATATGTGAAGAGAAACCAAATTTGACAGCTCAGTAATCACCCCAAGGAGGACAGTGAGAAGGAACAAAGAAGAAATATTGGATTAAAATTTGCAGTATATATTTATCCAAGTGAGATTATGATTAATTCACCAGCCAGTTTTCTTTGAAAGGGGAGTGTTTTTCAGTTGGGGGAAATGCACAAGAGGTATAATCTGTCTGGACTTCATCAAGTAGTTGATGTTGTGTAGGAAAGGATTTGCTTGGGGAGGCAGGATTTGATAGTGTGACTTGAGTATAGGAGGTAGAATCATAGAATGGTTTGGGTTGGAAGGGACCTTCAGGATCATCTAGTTCCAGCCCCCCACCATGGGCAGGAATGCTTTTCACTACACCAAGTTGCTCAGTGCCTCATCCAGCCTGGCCTTAAACACCTCCAGGGAGGAGGCTTCCACAGCCTCTCTGGGTTAATTGTTCCAGTGTCTCACCACCCTCACAGTAAAGAACTTCTTTCTTATATCCAGCCTAAATTCCAGTGTTCAAAGTGGAAGTATCAGATGTGCAGTTACGCTTAGTGGAAAACTTTCAAGATTAATTTTGCATATGTTTTTCTAATATTTTCATTTATGCTACTGACAGTAGGAAAACCAGGACCCTGAAATTTGATAATGAAAATTTTGAGGCACCCATAGTACAGAAAGTGATCATGGTGTTGGATTAGAAAACTTTGGATTATCTTAAGGAGTGAGTAGGAATAGAATGAATTTTATTAATGTGAAAATATATCATACTATGTATAGTTAAAGGCAATATTTAGTAATGCAGGTTTGAAGGCTCATATCTTGGAAATAACTGGACTGTAGAAAGGCATTGCAAGATTGCTGCATTATAAATGTGAGAGGATTGTGATGTTTATATGGAAAATGGAGAGGCATTTGCAGTCAGTTTATGGAAGTTTCAGCATAATTTTGTAAATTTCAGAAATATTTTGAATTACTCTAATCATGCATACTTAAAAGAAACTAAACTAAATGAAAACTAAAGATTAAAGTGAATTGTAGAATTCTTCACTTAATAAATGACTAGAGAAATTTGCTATCCCAGCCTCCTGCTGGAAGCTCAGTCACCACTGAATTCAGACAAGTTTGCTCCAGGATTTGCTGGTCTGGTCTCAAAAACCCCAAGGTTTTCTGAGATTCCAAAGCATATCTGGGTGACTTCTTCCCCTTCTTTGTTGTCCTCAAGGTGAAAACTTCTTCCCTTATCACAGTTCAAAGCCTCTTTTATCTATTTATGATAGTAGTCTGTTGTTACGATGTTCTGTCTTGGACAGGTTGCTGTCTTGGTAAGTTAGGCACAAGAGGGGTGCTAAGAGGTGTCCTCAGACTAACCTGCCCCAGTTTCCTTAACCTCTATTGATATGCTTCAGAGCTTTGAAGATGGTAATCACAACAAGGGCTATGAGGAAGACCTTTGCTTATTTACTTTACCGAAGTGTGCCATTGTCTGCAAATCTCGAATAAAGCCATGAAAACTCTAAGGGCGGAAAAAGTCTATGATAACCTCAACACGAAGTTGTTCTGCCATCATTGAATGTAACCTGTCCAAGAGTAAACTTATGATGGGAATTAGAAGAAAGCTTCATTCAATGGGACATCCTTCCAGGGAGTGTAAAAACTGAAGTTCTTATATTAAAGTGGATAATATTTCCAGAGGCGATCACATGAGATGATCTACCTACTTTAGGAGTGATCTGATGTGTAGAACCTGCTGGCCTCTGCTGACTTGGCCTGAGTAATGCTGCTGTTTCCACTTGGCCTGTTATTCAGGCTTGCTTACGTGAATCTGGTGGAATTCAGTCATTAAAATGTACTGTGTGGAGCTGTGAGATTTCTCTTTGGCCTGGAGTCGTTAGGAAACTTTGATGCAACTTTGGAGAACAAACTTAATCGAATTAGGAAGGAAATGTGTTGGGAGAAGTAGAACTTCAGTCTGTATTTTTGACTCCTCTTACCTCTGCTTTCCATTCTCATCTGTTGTTAGGCTGACTTCACATAGTTCAAGAAAAGTTCAAAGCAGTTAATTTTAACTTGGGGTTGTATAGCATGCGGTGATATGACACTTTTCCTTCTTTGCTTTCTAACTGTAAGATAGGAAGAATCTTATGCTGCTGCTGGGGTGTAAAATTGATTACAAAATAACTTGTTTAACCAAATTGATGGGAAGTCGCTTTTAGACATTGTGTAGGTTGTAAGTATCTGGTTTCTTGATGTTTAAGTGACTTCTCACTTATTTAACCTCAGCTATGAGATTAAAAGTGCTGTGGCACCAAGATATGGCATTAAAGAATTAATAACAAACTGTGCAAATGCCTGTAACAAAGAGAAACACATCATGTGCTGTACTTGTATATATGTGACCTAGATTTCACCAAAAATTGTGGTCATGTTTGTGACTGTAATCTTTAATTCCTTATTTATTCATTTATTTGATGGACAGTATTATCTACACTGAAATTCTTTATTGTGTGTATGATGTGGCTGCTGCACTAGTTGCTGGAGCTGTACTGATGAGGCTGGTGTCAGCTGTGGGGACAGCAGGCAACATTTGCACGCTTGAGGTCACAAACAGAATGGGCCGTTATATAAACGGGCAGAAGGGATGTCCTCCACAAATTGTATTTCACCCGACTTCTAATACAGTAGCTGCTCTTTACTGTTTTCAGCAGTAACTTTGCAGCTGGGGCTAGAATGCAGAAGTGTGAGCATATGAGGCTGCTCAGTGAGATTCAGTTTGCCATAGCAAAAGGCTGTAATTCCCCTTGGTAGCCTAAAAAAAGTCACGATGGTCATTGCTTTGTTGGCTGTGGAAGGGCAAGCTTCTCAGAGCCATGAGAATAGTGAACATGTCTCATGACTTGAGCCTCTTTTGACAATAATAGGTGGAGGGGCTTTAAGTATCCAAGGGATGCATATACAAGTTCCTTGCCAGTACTTTTCATAAGAAATTTGATGCAGGGTATTTAAGAGCACTAAAAAGCCTTTCATAATTGGAAAAAGTAAAATTTGCTGCTTTTGTGTCACTTCTTTACGTAATTCAAGATTCCTTTTTTCCTGTACTTTCAGCAAATGAGTATATGCACATATTCTGTATTTTTGTAAGTTTTTTCTTTTGGGTTTTCTTGTTTATTTGTTTTTTGGTGTATTTTTCCTTTTAGATATCAACTTTCATTGGTGCCATTTTGCTAGAAACATTTGCTTCAGACACCCTATAGTTAGTTTAATGTGGGGTTCTCAAGCCTGCAGAATAAGTTATACGGCAGTTTCAACCCATTAAATTTCTCAATGCCATTGTAGGGAATGAGATTAGACTCCAAATTTAAATACAGGTTTTGAGATTCTTTGCTTCAAAACCTTTGAGCTAGTGTGATGTACAGTTCAAAGTTAAATTAAGATTGCTTCAAGCCGAGATTAAGAAATACATTAAGAATACATACTCTATATATATACACACATATATATTTAGACAAACATGCAAACTAAGTATGTCAATGGCATGCTGTACAGTAAGTAAGAAAATAATTTCACCTTTCATTAGAGCAGCTGTTTCTTCACACTTGATACAACATTGGCCTGACTGATTTAAGGATTTATTTTGGGCTTCTGCTGATATTTTATGATATTCTCTTTTGGTTGGGTTTTTTTTTGTGTTTTTTTTTTTAATGGAAATATTTATCCTGCATTTTAAACATATTTTATACTACTCCTGTGAAATTATTAGTTTATCTTGATGTGCCTTTTGTATTTCATAGTAAGACTATAAGAAATGCTCTTCAGCAGTGACAAAATTCAGAAATATTGTCTGCCTTGGGTGTTGAGGGAAAGATAGGAACTAATGTTGCTGGTATTGATTTTACATTATAGATTAATTGCAGAAATATGATTAAATCAAATTTTCCAGGAAGCCAAGTTAATTTTGGTTGTTTCTCTGTGATATTTTTCTCCTTTCTGCGTTCACTTTATTCTGTCTGATCAACTCAAAACTCAGCATTAAGAGTAAATGAAATGTGTCTCCATAGTGTTATGCTAGCTGGAGAATAACTTTAGTTCTATATTAATGCTGTGCTTTAATCATACTTTAAGTGCTGAGCAGCACTAATCTTCTGGGGTTTTTTTAATCCTCTTCTTGTAGGATCCAAATCAGACAGCTCTAGGGAGCTGGTGGTTTGGTGTCATGTCTCCTGCCTAGGAATATGTTATGACCTTCAATAATAAATTGCACTCAGATGAAGGAAAAGAAACCCTTCGGGTTTAGTTTTGATGGTGCTTTGAGCTCCTAGGTCTGCTGGGAGATGTCTCTACCCATGGCAGTGGAGTTGGAACTAGATGATCTTTAGAGCCACTTCCATCCCAAACTTTATTTAGATAACCTGCATAACATCAGAGTTGGGAAACTGTTTGGCCAGAGACAGCAAGTGAAAGGGGAGGTCTCAGGAGTGGGAGAATTTGAGCCGGAGACAGGAGGGCTGCTGGGGAAGAAGCTCCTCACAACTAGTGCCTACAGCAGGCACTGCTCAGGGCTTGGGGTTGGTTGGTTTGTTTGTTTTCTAAACGGGTGGCCCGTTCCGACATACAATAACAGTCTGTGATGCAGTCTAAACCTCTGAAATTTTTGGCAGTGTGTTGGTGTTTTAATGAGATGCATTAATGCTTAAAGGATAATTAAAGATAATGAGGTATAGAGAAAGTCGATTGGAGCGCAGCACTACACCTCTGAAAGCTGGAGCGTGGCAAGCTGACTTTTGATGAAAAAAAAAAGGGTTTTCTAATATAGACATTTCTGCAGCTTCATCAGAATGTGTATACAGTAACTGATGTATTGCAAACTGTTGGTTTCCTAATTTAGAAATTAGGATTAAGAGAGAAATTGGTAGTGTGTATAAGGACCGAACAGAAAGTGCCTAGCTGAGAGGAGGGGGAAACCACCTCAGAGAGAGCTCGTTATTGGCATTGTTATGGATCACTTGTCAGATCACTCTTGTTTCCTAATTGATTTAATGACAAAGGTACAAGTAAAGGGATATCGATTGATTCTTGCTAGAATCTGTTGGTGACACGCTATTTGAATAATGTCTCTAACCTAGAGAGAAAGAAGTTATGACACAGACATTTTGAGGGGGGATTTCATAGGCTGTGGGCCCAGATACCAGGGAGGTCTGAAACGTCTTTGTGGTATGGAATACTTTCTTCCACTCAGCCTCCTTTCCCTGGGAGGGTTGTAATAATGGGAGCAGGACAAAATCTGAAGCCTTGTACTTTAAGGCATTACAGGCAAAATGTCAGTTGTAAGCTTGAAGACTGAATAATTGAAAGAATCAAAGTGGAAAAGGGTTTGAAGTAACTGAGCAAATGACGTGGTGTAATTATGAAGAAGTTATCTGTGCTCTTGGGACACAGTCACAGAAGATGTTTCCAGTAGACAGAGGAAATTACTGGTGATATTATACAAGCATTTGGTCAGATGTCGTTTAGTATGCTTTGGAAACAGTTGCTTCTTTTGAGGAGGAAGAAATTAAAATGTGCAGGCGCAGACTCCTAGGCTGAATGGGAAAATGGGTATGTCACTGGAAAAAACTTGTATCTATACTGTACCTCTAAGTGTTGTCTATATGTACTCAGGTGGGGTCAGATAAGATCAGGGAAACTATTTAAACTGGGAAACTATTTAAACTGGGAAACAATACAAGCTAAACAATAAGTGGACATTGACCACTGCTAAATTTACACATAACAACTTGAAGTTGTTATTCATTGCAGTAGTTAAGTTTTGGGGCTAAAAAGGAATAGTGGAACTTGATTGTCTTTTTCTGCTAAACCTTGGTGAGACTAGAAAATAATTCCTTAGTCATTCTGGAAATAGCACAGAGAATAGAACTTCAGTGTTTATAGGCAGATGTGTTCTGAAATTTATGAATAACTGTCTGACTAAGAAGCATTCCTACATCTTCGCTCCTTTAAGTGTTTCATTTTGTGATTTCCTGGCATGCAGTGAAGCTCTTGAGGTGGCTATGGGGCTTTCTCAAGCAGCTACCACTTGGCTTCTTTCCTGGGCTGAAGGCAGAACTTGTAATTTCTGAAGGATGTTAGGAGGAGGACAGGGAGGGTAACCTAGTCCTTTTGTACTAACTCTTTTTGTCCTTGCTATTATTTGAAATAGAGACTGAATTGCTTTTTTGGAGGGGTCATTTTCTTCATTGAAGTGTTCAGGGTGATATAGATTGTAATTTGGATACTTCCATTAGGTGCTTAAAGGTAGGTGGGATGAATCCATGCCAAAGCATGCAGGAGAGAATAGACAATCTCTCGGGAGAGTGTCTGAAATAAGTGTGGGTCAGGGTTGTCGTGTTCAGTGGATATGAAGTGCTAAGATTTTTGATCCTGGAGAAGTCTTGAAGACTTGAGCGTAGTTGTCAATTTTTCCTTTTACAATTGATTGAGAGAGTTCCAACAAGGAAAGCTTTGTTGCAACTTTAATTAAGATGAGTGTGATCTGGAAAAAACTGCCTAAGCATTTAATATGTTAAAGTCTTGCAAAAAGTTGATTCAATACAGGTTGGTAGGCCAAAAGACAAAAGCTGCTAGACTGATACTTGCTGAGGCATTGGCAATTGCTATCTACCCAAACACGTTTTGTGACCTTGGTAGCAGTTACTTGAGGAGACAAAATTTAATCTCTTTTCCTGCATAAGCAGTATCATAGTGAGCTCTTTATACAGCCTGTTTTAATGCTATATGGAAAGGAACTGTATTCAATAACTTGCAAATAGAAGAGAGGAAAATTGCAGCTGAAGATGCTGATAGTTCGATAAAGGAAATGGATGATAGAAAACTTCTGATGTGATGTTATTACTGTATTGCATGTATATTCAACCACTTTGAAAGACAGTGGCTGAACTAAGTTTTGGGTTCAGAAGACTGCTGGAAGAGTTCAAGTTCTGTGGCAGCTGGGACCAAGGGAGGGTGTTGTTGGAGCATGTGGTGTTTTGCAGGAGATTCAGTGGTGGAGATAAGGACTGATGAATATACTGGGGGGGGTGGTAGGGCTTTTACTGAGGCTCAAAGGCTATTCAGGTACAGGTTCCGGTGTTTTTAGTGCTCTTTGTTCAGGTGCATTCTTCAGGTTTATATTTTTCCTCTTCATTCAGTAAGAGATGCTGTCAGTGTGTCTTGGCTGGAATTTGTTTTTTATACTCTGCTAAAAGCTTTTTTAATGGTATATACTTGATCCAATTGCAACTTAGCTGTATCTTGTGATATTAACTATCAGAAATGCCAGCTGCTAGAATTTAATCTAGATTGTGTGTTAACATACAAGAGTTTTACTGACCCTGTTTTTGACACCATCTTGAACTGTTTTCTCAGATCACTTTGGATCAATCTTCTAAAACCAATGGCCACTTTTTGTAACTTTATTGTTTTAAAGTAATAGTAATTTACGTCCTCTCTGCGTAGTTTCCTAATATTGCATGCCTTTTTGTTTCAACAGATAAATTTGCGCCTCATCTTGGTAAGTGGGAAAACAAAAGAATTCCTATTTTCCCCAAATGACTCTGCTGCAGATATCGCAAAACATGTGTATGACAACTGGCCGATGGGTGAGTAACCGTGTTGCTTTAGCTATTTAAATGGTAAGCTAGAAATTTCCCTGTCAGACTAAAGTATCAAACCAATTCAAGTTAAGTATATTTATTACATAACTGTATATAGATTTATATGTAAATACAATTGCCTTCTTTTTCCCTGTTTCTTCTGTCGGGAAGATTTGTAGGTGTCTGGACTGTTTCTCTCTTTATTTCTACAATTTGCTTAGCTACACTGAAATACTTCTTTGCCCTGTCATTAGACATTTTTCTTGATCAGTTGTGCTTGAGGATCTAGTAAATGTGAGGAAATGTTGGAGATGTCAAATCTTTTATGTGAGAACAGCTAGTGTAAAACATGGCATGTCAAAGGAATGCATTAGCCTGAAGTACCTCTTTCTTACTGCCCTGTCTTGGAAAGAATCCATAGCAATGATACATTTCCACAAGGAAATCAAATATAAAAGAACATTTTAAGAGATATTAAAAGACTGAGGGAGACGGAGGTTGTTTGTTTCTGCATAACTAGATTCAGAAAATGGAAATGAAATCTTAAGATGTGCATTCGCATATGTGGATTGGTCCACCAAAACAAAGTGCTTCTGTTCTCCCCTGCTATGATTTCATGGGAAAATAGCCAAAACACAGACATAGCATTGCATACTATGAAAGAAAATGCTTCTTTTGGTACAAGACTTAATTTGTGTTACTGTTTTGATGTTTAAAAAGCCTAGTATTTATACAGACGAAAACATTGAAATATCTGTTTCTGTGGTGCCTTTTTCAAAGGTATGGTGGATGATAATTTATGCCAAAAAGCTAGTTTTAATCTCAATTTCAGGCCTTAAAGTGGCCTTTAAGGTCAGGAAGAACAGAGTTTTGGGAGACTTGTTTACTGGATGTTTTTTTGTTGGGATGCAATACTATGTATTTAGGAAGAAGTGTAATAATGGAGATTTTTAGTCCTCTGAAGTATTAAAGATCAATGTAAAACTTTTACACTAAGAAATCTGGTTGATGTAGCACCTGGGTACCTACTGTACATATTTTAATGTGTGCCATCAGCATAGTTGTCATGACCCAAATAGTCTTTGTGCACTTCTATCTGAATTAGTAAAGCAAGTACTACTCTTTTATTTCTTAATCAAGTTTGTTCCTGAACATGTTGTTTCCAGTCTTGTGAAGAGCTTAAACACTGCAGATTTTGAATTTGGAGTTGGGAAGAAACCCAGACATTTGTGTCTCTCTTTAAAGAAAAACAGAACCTGACTGGGGAGCCTCAGTTCAAATACCTGCTATCCTGAGGGAGTGCTCGAGATCTTGATGAATATTTAATTGCCTGTGCAAAGAAGAATGGTGCTGTTAAAAGACTTAGGAAAAATCTACTTCAGAATAGCTGTATAGGTTTTCACAAACATTAGCCCTCTAGTCATTTGCAGTTTGATAGCACTCCTCTTTTTCACAGCACTGAGAAATCTTGATGATGACTAAGGTTTCCTTGGAATTGAGTTGATATGTTTTTATTTTGTTTTTAAGCCACCATTTTGACTTGTCATGGTTCTGTTGGGGGGGAAAAAATGTCATGAGATGTACTCAGTCAAATGCTGTCAGGATTAATTTAAACATCTCCAGTATTTATTTGGTAGTATGCTTGATAATTAGGGTTAGGGTTAATTTATAAATTAAAGATGTCTCGACTTGTAGTGGAAAATGCCAAATATATATTGATGTGTACATCTGAGGTAGGCTACCTGTCTTCTTTCCCTTCCCCCTCTCCATTTTTTTTCTAAATTCTATTAGAATTATAGAACCACTTAGGTTGGAAGGAACCTTTTGATCATCTAGTCCAGCCATCAACCTAACTCGGACAGAAATAATCACTAATCTAAACTACTTCTAAGCACCATGGTTACCCATGTTTTAAATACCTCCAGGAATGGTATAGATTAACTTTTCTTGTTAAGTCTACTTTTTTTTTTCTTAAAAAAAGGTAGGTTCATTTAGTCATTGGTGAAACTTAAAATTTCAAATTATGTCAGCAAGAAACATTTCAGATTGCCAGACAAGAAGCAAAAATTAAAAGGATGGGTAAATTGGCAACTTAACAATGAGCAATTACCTGAGCCAAAACATAGTCTGTCTTATTTTGGTTGCTGGTTTATGGCATTATTTCACTGTAAACTGGCTGAATTTCTCTCTGCAGTCAGAGTATTACATCCAGACTGTGTTGAAGTACAATTAAAAAAACAGTGATAGCTTCCCAAAAAATCATGTACCCTAGCAATGTGATAATTTGGATTCTTAATGGGACCTGCTTCAGGTACAGCAAAAAGGTCCTGTGCTTGAATTGCAAGACAATTGAATCAGACCCTGCGTGGAAATACTTGAAATTCAAATAGCTTTGGTTGCCTAATTTGATCTAATCTTATAAACCAGGCACATGGCAGCACCTGGGGATATTGCAGCTCCAGCTGTTGGGACCGGCCCTGCCTGTGTCTTGTTCTGGGGTTGTGCAGCTCCTGCTGCCTGCCTCCCCGCCTCCCTTCCTGCTTGCTTTTTTCACACCAAATGCCTCTCCATATACTCTCTGATGCTACAGCTTTTGTTTCAAATGCTTCCCCTTCTCAGTTCTTTTCCTTTCGTGGTGCCAGTTGCTACTCAGCCATATGTTAATTGTATGTTCCCAGTGAGCAATGTGGTTTCTGTTGCGTGTGGAGATCCCTTGCTGAATATTCATTTTGATGAAGCCATTTCAGAAGCCATGAGACTGAACATTTGTGTACAGCTGTTACCAGGTATCTGGTCAGTTAAGAAACAGAAGACACTGTATTCTGAGTGAGCCCTTCTAACTTCAGCTTTTTAAGGTTTTATGATACTTATTGTGAAAGCAAAGTGCAGATTTTTTTTGTTGTTCACATGGTGACAGGGATGAGTAAAAGAGTAGAAAAAGATCATTTGAGCTTATAAATTATTTATGATAGCTTAAGCATTATAAGAGATGTATTACAGGAGAATGCATCCTCACTTTTCCTGAATCACTGTTTGCTACATGAGAACATCCACAGACTGTCCTTTCAGAATTTCCTTAAAAAGTACCTGTCCATGTTAGCTCTGTGAGAGGCCCTCTGTTTGACCTTTACCCGGTCACTATTTGGGGCTGCTCAGGTCACTGGCCCGTCTGGACATTTATCTGGTTGGACAGTGTTCAGATCTGGCCATCATTGAACCCTGCTATGCAGCCTGCGGAGCTGTCTCATTGCTGTCATCTGAAAATTCTATTTCAAATAACCCTCATGTGCATTTTTGCTGTGTATGGGGCTGGTTCCCATTGCTGGAGAGCAGCTTCAGTTAGACAACTGCCTGATGAGGAGAACAGCTTGAGAATCTACTGAATGGGAAGAAATTAAGGCAATTTTAGCCAAGTGGATACCAAGCCTCAGAAAGCAACTTGCATTTCTCAAATGTTTTGTATAGGACTTGTGTACGTGCAAATTAACTCAAGAAATATGTAACATTTGCACATTTGCATATTACGCTTCAATGCCCAGTGTCAAATCATAAATTCAAGGGAAGATTTCAGAGGTCCTTGCCTTGAATAGTCTTCCCGTGTCTTCAGCCTATTCTCTCTTTAGTGTTTCATGCAAGAGAGTCCTGTTCTTAGTTTTCTCCCTGGATACAGGTAACAGATACATCAAGATATGTGTTTATTACAGTGCAACTGTGAAAATTCTCTTTTCAGATTGGGAAGAAGAACAAGTCAGCAGTCCAAATATCTTGCGGCTTATTTATCAAGGGAGGTTTCTTCATGGCAATGTGACATTAGGAGGTAAGAAAATAATTTTCATTATGCAAGTTACAGATATGCAAAAGGGATGCTTATTTGCAGTGTAGTAAATGCTATTTTGCTATTCAAGATAACAGTATGGATTGCTAGATGCTACTGTTTCCCTGCATGGATTGACGTTGCATCTTATTGTGTGCTTTTCCATCTTGCTACCATTAGTAGTTAAACTTGAGAGTTGCCACCTGCTGTGTTGTCTCCCCTTGCATAAAAAACAGTAATGTTCCTTTTCTTTGTTGTCTTGCTAAATTGAGTATTTTGTTCCACCTCTCTTATGCTCCACCTGTAGGATAAACTAGTTCACAAATGTCTAAAGTACTTAAAAATGTATGGAAAACTTTATAATAATTGGTAAAAAAAATACGTCAAATTTTAGTGCAATGAAGGAAGACAGCCTATGAATGAGAATGAGGGGAAGCATTCTTGCTATCCAGTGCTCTCCCAGGGATACAATGGCATAGTTATGCGAAAACAAAAGTAAATGGCTTCAGTTCATGTGCTGAGGAATCGCAATTCAACTATGCCCCCTTGTGGCAAGTTTTTTCCCAGAATTATGTATTTTGATGGGTATCTTAAAGATATGACACAAATTTGCTACAATAATCTTACCTTTTGTAGCTGCCAGTGTGTGAATATCAACTGTATCAATGACAAAGCAAATTGAGACTCTGTTCTCTGTGCCAGTTTAAAAATAAATCAATACTTCTGCATTATCTGTATGTTCACGCTGTTCATGCAGTTAGTGCCTAAGTGCAATACAGAAAGGAAAATATAATACAAAATCACTGATGAAATGCATTCTTCAAGTTAAGATGAACCTGAAAAGAATATTCTTGTATTGCTTACAGAGATATTTCCACGGAGAAGTGACTGGGATGATAGAGCCATTGATTCACTTTCCACCATTACTGATGTTGGCTAGTGATGTACATTTAGAATAGATCTATTCTCCATATAAATCAATTTTTAATGCTGTTATATATACAAACAAGTCCATTGTCAATTCAGCTGGGAGTGTTTTTACTCACTCTTTAATTTGTTGTGTTTAGCAGGTGCCAATGAGCACAGCTTGTAGCAGCTGCAGTAGGGTTGAAAGGGAAATGTTCAGTCTTGGATCATCTCTGCAATTAGAGGTCCCAGTCTTAGCCTGCATTTTCCAGGCAAGGATAGCTAAATGGGATTTTTCTTTGCCATTCGTCCTTCAGTGTTTCTCGTGACCACTGCTGCTTGTTCCCTTTAGATTCCCTTTGGATTCCTGTCTGCATCTGAAAAAAACTTTGAAGATTTATTTAAATGTAGTTTAATGAGTTATACTGAAAAGTAACAGCTGTGTGCAGTTGACTGTCCAATTAACTATAGATTTTGGACACTGAGGTTCATTTTAGTTTCCTCTTCATCATTCATGCATTGCAATTTAATCATCATGATTTTACCCTAAGGATCTCAGATATATATTAGCATTTTTCAAAGATCTTTTTCTTACTACATTGTTCTAAGAGGGGAAAAAAAGATCTCCCAAACATAAAATCATGGAATAGTTTGGGTTGGAAGGGACCTTAAAGATCATCTAGTTCCAACCCCCCTGCCATAGGCAAGGACACCTCCCACTAGATCAGGTTGCTCAGTACCTTGTCCAACCTGGCCTTAAACGCCTCCAGAGGGGGCATCCACAACGCTGTCTTACTTTATTAGTACTGAAGTTGTCTTGAGCAAGTTTGTACAACTGAAAGGGAAACAGCATTTCATGGAGTGAACTGAGAAGGCTGTTACTTCAGTTTGCAGTCTTCATTAGATGTAACCTGAAGTGAACTGGTTATCTTTAAAGAAAGAGGGGAGTGGATGAGGAAGTGAATTTCTTGATGAATAGAATATTTAGTTTCTTGTGCTGTTATAGCACCATATCAAGCTTTTCTATCTGTAGCTCCCTGACTGAGCTGTAGCGCTTAATATTATATTTGCTTTAGCTGATTAGGAAATATTGATTGGAATTCAGAACTACTCTGTACTGAAAGTCTCTCTATCAGCTAGTAAAACAGAAGTTTCCAAGGAAACAGTTGGCGTTTTCTTGAACGATAGTCCATTTTTGTTCACATGTAAAATGACATTGTAATGTTCTAGTTGCAACCTCACACATCTACATATCATCTTATGAATTTGAGACTGCTTTAAAGTATGAAGCATTAATTAAATGACAAATTGATAGGGAAAGGCTTTTCTTTTGAGTACAAAATATTTACTTTAAAGAGACCATCAGCTTCTCTGAATGGACTGTTGCTAAAGAACAGTGGGCTAATGACACTAGAAGTAGAAAAAAAAAATAAAAAATCTCTCTGTAAAGCTTGCTCTGCTGCTTCAGCCTGCGCTACTCTGTTGGGTCCTAACAGTGTGGGGGACTGGGGAGCTGTCCACCAAGGCAGATTCTGTTGTTCAGCTTCCAACAGGAAATTTCATCCTTTGGCTAAATATTTGGCCTGCAGTTTGCATTTGAAATAATATTAATTAAGGAAGTTATACATAATTGGCAGTTCTCTGTTTCTTCTTAGAGAATGGTGATCAGCAACGTTGGAATTTCTCATTTCTTGGGGAGGGGGGGAAGGGAAGCCAACCCACCAAAAGAGGTTGTGAAAAGTGAATTCTGACAGTAGGAATCTGGAGAAAAAGTGAAATTTAACAGATGAGTCTAAAATGAAATAAAAAAGTGAGAGAAAGGGGTAAAAGAACAAAGACAAGAGCAGGAAGTGTAGTTTAGGCTGCTCACATTCTGTCATAGTTATCCAAGCAAGAGGCTGGAAATTGTTAATAAGAAGTGGTGCAAGCTATGCACACTACTATCCAAAATTAGTTAAATGAAATATTAGCATGCTTTTACCTGATTACTGTGAATAATTAATTGGTACAGCTCACTAATCAAGTTTCCTCGAGTGTCTTGATAATATGAGAGGTGTCCCTAATGTGATTAGTTTGTAATATTTTGTTCTCCCTGTAATGGCTTCTTAAGAGTTCCTGTGATGAAGACAATCCTTTTCCATTGAGTTCAACAGACTGTTAATATACTCTTTGCAGAGTTTGCAGTTGTACTGCAGAATCGAGTGCCCAAAATCCCCGGGTATTTAATCTTTGTCAGACTCTAAGCTATCAATAGCTTCTGGTTGCCAGCACAGGCAGTGCTTCGAGTCAACTAAGCAACTTTCAGATCTGACATTCAATAGAGATAGTTTTTAGACAAAGTAGAGCTTCTCTAAAGAAGCTTGTGGGTTTGTGTATTCCTCTGGATGTTTACACTTGTGTTTTAATTTTTTTTCAAACACTTGGTATGATTTAGGCAATTTAGGCAATTGGTATGATTTAGTAGCAACATTGTAGCCATGCTTGTGTTGAATATGTATGTATTTATTATTACTGTTATTTTTGAATCTGTGCTGTAGTGATTGAGAGGAGTATTTTCCTCTTCAGTTACCTGCAGGTTTATTGGATGGTTTTTATTCATTTATTCACCAAAAAAAAAGCCTTGGTGCACTGTATGTGAAACCAGAAGGTGTGAGTTGAATTTGAGAGGACAGATGCCACTCAAATCACAATGATTTGTATATTTAGGGTTAAATTCTTGTGTCATTTATCACTGACTTTTTTCCTCTGCAAGGGGAGGGGAAGGAGAAAACTTAGAGCATATTTACATTTCTCAGAAAAGTAATCAAGAAAGATATCTAATCTTAGGAGCTGGAGAGGTGAAACAAACAAAACTAGCCTTATGAAAGAAACTTGTAAAAAAACTCCTCCCCCTGTCCTCAATAATTGTAAGAAGTCCAAGTTCAGAATATTGAATCTGGCAGTGAGAATCTGCTAAAGATAATGGGCAACAGAGAACCCTTTCATTTCAAAGGCAACTGGAAGTTTTGACAAATATACTACAGTGCTAAAACCCTAAATAGAACAGCTGATGTTACAGATTAATATTAAAAGACAGAATGCAGACATTTTGTATATTAGAAGACAGGTATCACAGACTGAAGTATGTTAAAGGAAAATGTGTTTTGTAGTAGTGCCTGGGTGTTTGGATGTCTCAGGAGTAACAGTTTAGTGGCTGAATGAGCCACTTCTTATATCCTCATCAGTGAAGACTGCTTAGCATCTGAGTCTTGTCATAAATGCCCACTTCTGCTTATACAGAAAAGAAGAAAGCCAAGTTTCCTAACAGAAATATCTCATTTCTAAGAACTCCAAGTTTCAAGTCATGGTTCTAGGGTCTGATCTACAAAGCTCTTGCTAGAAACACCTCTATAGATGTATGCAGTTAGTATGGAGTTCAAGCCTGACAGGATAAAGTCTTGAACAGATGCTAGTTACAGTTAGTTTGAGTTGAGTGTTGTGAAGAAGACAACTGCTTTAATGTATTAAATAAATCTCCCTTTTTCCTACTGCAGCATTAAAACTTCCTTTTGGCAAAACAACAGTGATGCATTTGGTGGCCAGAGAGACGTTGCCAGAGCCAAACTCTCAAGGTACGCTGTGTATTGGAGGGGTCAGATCATTGACAGGCTTTTTGAATACTTCATAGGAGAGAAAAGTCAAGTCCTGGTGGTCTTTTGCAGAGCTTTTTTGTATGCGTTGGTGTAAGAAACATAAGGAATGAAACTTCTGGTATAACATTTTTGTAGAATGCAGAAGTTTGCTCAGACCTTAAAAGCTGTTGTGTTTATTGTTAAAAACTTTGTTTTTCAGTTATGATGTGTGTAATATGAATTTTTAACTTAATAAAAAAACCCTTGTATTAATCGCTCTCACANGCTGTTGTGTTTATTGTTAAAAACTTTGTTTTTCAGTTATGATGTAATATGTATTTTTAACTTAATAAAAAACCCCTTGTATTTAGCATTCTCACACACAAAGCAACCTAATTGCTTTAGAAATTATATGTAAGCAAAACTTCCTTCTTGCTCCACAGGTCAAAGGAACCGTGAAAAAACTGGAGAAAGCAATTGCTGTGTAATCCTGTAAACGCCGTTAGCTTTACCTGCTAAGTGTGATGTAATATAGTCTTTGTCTTTCATGCTGCTGGAATAGAAGAGGCCCTGCCCTGCTTCAGACACCTGTAGGAAGAGCCTGTCCACGGAACTGAAATATTTTACATGAACACTGTCTCATTAGTCTTTTTTCTTTTATAAAAGAGAAAGATCTATGAACACTTTCATTGTTTCAGGTTTTGGTTTGGTTGGCTTTTTTTCTAATTCCTGCTTTTTGTTTGTTGAATAATCTTTAACAGTGCATCAGTTCTTGAAGGAATTCAATCTCTGGAAATGTTAAAGTGTTATTTTCCATAGCAGGAATAATTTTTCTATCACAAAAAACTCCATTAACCAGATCTAACCAGTCAAGCTTTCTAGATGCGATTTGCACTAAATATGGTTGACGGTCTATTTCTCATCAACAATCTCTAACAGTGTTTGAAATATCTAGTAATAACCTACAACATATAATGCAACACTGGAAAATAGTATACCTGTAATTAATACAAATCTCACTTATGGCCAAATCAAAGGAAAAAACTGTTAAGTCAATTCTATTGAAGTCAACCTGAGTGGCCGAACTGGCACAGAATACTAACTAAACCAAGTCTAACTTTATTTTCACTGCAACAAACAAGAATTAAAAAAAAAAAAAAAAAAAAAAAGAAACGATGTGCCTGTAATGTAAAAGCACTCTGTAGAGGGCTGATGAAACCAATTTATTCGTTAGTGCGTGCACTCTGATCTCCTTTGTTAGTTGAGTGCTCATTCAGACAGCACAAACAAGCGCAGAGAGTGCATTTCCTAGCCTTAATATGGGAGGGGTAATTTCCTGTAGTTCATAGGCTTTTCTTATTGCGCATAAGTGTTAGAAAGCATCATTTACTGATCAACTTTATGTATTTGACTATTGGCAATTTGGTGTTTTTTCAGTCATCCTCTCATCTGTACCTTAGTGTCCAGTGTCATGCTTCCTCATTAGAGACTACAAAAAGATTATTAAAGTTTAAAAGGCAAAAAGAAAAACCTCTGCCATAGTACTAGTTTTGTTTCTTTCCATAATCTGCATTTGGTGTTAGTGCTTGCAATCGTATTCAAATCAGAAGCTGATTTTTGAAGGCATACATAATTAAAAGGATGCCATTCTTTTGTTTCATATCAATAATTTCAACGTTGATATGCTAAAGAAATTTGCACAGCACTAAAGCATGAGCTAGTTTCATCTAAATATGTAAAAAAGAAAAAAAAGAAATAAAAATTAAAAAAATATAAAAGATTTTATATTTTTTCACTGGGGAGGAATTCTTCCTGGGTGAAATTACAAATATGTGTAGAATATATTTAATAAAAATCTTATAAAATACATAACTATAGAAGTTAAATATAGATTGGCGTGTAGTATAATAGAACAATATTCCTTATAAATAGCTTTAGCCTTTAAAAAGAATTGAGTCACAGGTTGACATTGTGTTCTGTACTTAAGTGTCCACAACTCTTACAGATGTTCTGTGTAATAATTTTTTTTGAATGATTGGCATCATTCAAATGTAATCAGGTTATTTTATTCATTGTTACTGCTTTGATGAAATGCTTTATATGCAGTAGATTTACAAAAATATTGTTCATACTGATCAGAATTAAATTTGTATAGAGCAGAGTTTTAAAACAAATTGTAAATAGCACTAAACATTTTCTTTCTGCAACCTGTACTGATAGACTCTTCTGTAAACTAAATAAAAGAATAATGTAGTGCATTTTTGTGGTGTTTCAAGGGTTGTAATTTGGTCTGTAGCTACTTTTAATACTACTTCTTAATCTTGAAACTAAGGACTCCATTTTATTAAGTAAAAGGGGAAGAAGGGGATAGGTCAGACCTGCTGGAAACTGCTCAACATGTTTAACACCTCAGTATCACAGGCACAGTAACAACATGGAAAATGACTGTGAAAAATGTAACTTTAAAAAAAAGGGACTGAGGAAGGACATGTTTTATGAATTAAACAAGTCTTTAGGATGTATCGATTTTGAAAATGAATCTGTGAAATGTCTGCTTGAAAAAGTAGCGAGGTACTTCATGCAGTATAAACACATGAAAATCTTGTAGCTTCTAGTTGAAATACTTGGTGAGCTTGAACAACAAAGTACGTGGAGTCCCTTTGTTTGGGACCAGTGAGATGCATAGATGTGCAGGTCTGAGCAAATCCTTGGCATTCCGAGTGACAGCTTGCCAGAAGAACTCGCCCAAAAGTGGTTAGAAATGTTGCCTTAATTTCCTTGCAAATTGCCAGAGCTCTTCCCCCTGGTGGAGCTGTTCTGTTGTGGTGTGGGGCTGCTGGGAAACTGCAGGAGAACTGCTAAAAGATTTGTGTGTGGGGTTGTGTTTTGTTTTGTTTTTTTCCCCTTTGATGGTTTGTGTTGTGGATTGTTGTGCTGGTTTAGGCCCAAAAAGACCCCCCCAGTGACAGATGCCCCCCCC
>VZTY01034423.1:164951-209560 GCA_013400935.1 Turnix velox
GTTAATTTCAGAGTTTAGTCAGACAGAAGAGGCCTAGCTGAAAAGTGAAGTTACAAACTAGGAAATTTACCCTATTTTACCTCAAACCAGGACAAATGTATATTTGCCAAAATTGAAGTGGTAGCTCTTAATTCCAGATTCCTCATCCCTGGTTAAGTTCAGGCATCTGCTTCTTTTCTGTGCTTATTTATGCTGCCCATAAAGGCTAAAGTTTTGCAGAGTTGGGGTGTTGGACAGTCTGATATTACACTGAAGAGTTTGACATTTGATTTTCACTGTTGGACAGAATTGATATTTTCCCTATGGATAAGTTAATAGATGCCATGGAAGAAAGGGGAGGATGAATTGGATCCCTTCATATTCTGAAATATCATGAAGGTACAACATCTGTCTCCCACGCCACTGCATGTGTTATCAATCATAAATTAATATTCACACATGTGAGGAATTATATCTGGTAGCAGTGAAAGTACTTGTCACTTCACAATAATGAAAATATGGCTCTTGAAACAGTCTTGGGGATTTGCTTAGCTCTTGGAGGAGGAAAGTACATAGATGCTGCATGGATGTTAACCTAGTCTTTGAACACCATGCACTGAAAAAATTTCCTTCCTCTCTTGCAGGTAGAAGGAAAACAGTCATTTCTAGGATGTCCAAATGTCATGATTTTCTGCTGCTGCTCTTTGGCAAAGTAAATTCCGTATTTTGAGTTTCTGCATGTGATTGCAATAAGATTCATTATATACATTTTACTTAGAATTATAGAATGTGTTGAGTTGGAAGGGACCTTCAAAGGCCATTTGGTGAACCCCCCTGCAGTGAGCAGGGACGTCCTGCTCTAGGTCAGGTTGCTCAGAGCCTCATCAAGCCTGGCCTTTAAAGTCTCCAGGGATAAGGCCTCCACCACCTCTATGGGCAAACTGTTCCAGTGCCTCACCTCCTCATGGTGAAGAACTTTTTCCTGATGTTTATTCTTTTCTTTCCCTGGTCTAGTTTAAAACCACTGCCCCTATTCCTGTTGCTTCTGGCCCTGGCAAATAGTACCTCCCCAGCTTTCCTGTAGGCCCACTTCAGGTACTGGTAGATTGCTATGAGGTCTCCCCACAGCCTTCTCCAGGCTGAACAGCCTCAGCTCTCTCTGTCTGACCTTGTAGGAGAGGTGCTCCAGCCTTCTCATCATCCTTGTGGCCCTCCTCTGGACCCTCTCCAACAGGTCCATGTCCTTGTGCTAAGGGCTCCAGAGCTGGACACAGTACTCCAGGTGGGGAATCCTCATAAAGAATTAGTGTTACTTGTCCTTCAGTCCTACATGTACATACCTGTGAAGAGGATAACAAGGTCACAGCTAATTTACTCACCACTTTATTATATGAGACTGAAAAATTACAAAATCTTCTTTGTGGTGCTGTTGGGTTTTTTTAATAGTCAATATTGACTTCTGTCTTTTTTTTTTTTAATGATAAGGGGGTTTTTAATTAATCTTTTAAAGGAATGAGCAGCAAAATGAAAATGGTGAAAGTTATTAAAGTCAAGCTCACAAAAAAATAAGGGAAATTTAATGGTACCTTATCAAGCTCATGGAATGGATCACAATGACAAAGGAAGTGCTGCTTTGAATGTGAATGTAGTTAGAGAAAGCAAAATACTTGCACAGCTCTGAGTTTTAAAATTACCTGGATCAGGTTGCAACTGAGTTCTGGACATCATGGGAAAATACTTCGTACTGCGAGTTCCTTAGGGTTTGGGAAATGACAACAAAAATAATGAGACAGCAGAAATATTTCAGAGAGAGTGAAGAGAATTGGAGGTTAAAATAGCTTTAGTTATGACTAACACGGAGAAAATGGATAGAGAACTCCTATTTCTGTCTTGTAGCTGTATTGGCCCAGTTCTTATGTTTGCCTTTAAAGCAGAGGTCACAAATTTGATGGAAATTTTTTTATAAAGCCAATGGCATTTGCTTCCACCAGATGCAAGTCAAGGAGCAAAGCTGAGCAGAATTTAAAAGGAAAATGGATCATTGCATCAATGAAAATTGATAGAATCTACAAAATTATGATAAATGATGCCAAACAAGGCAGTAATTTTTTGTCCTTCAGACACTACATTAACTTTCAATGAAGGATCAGTTGCTGTGTTGTTCAGTTGATGGAGGATGTGAACTGCAGGTAGCTCCTCAGGGCACATGTTAATGCCTCTTGAGTGGTGCAAGATGAAAGCACCCTGCGTTTATCAATTCAGAAGAGGCTGAATTTGTAGGTAGTAAATGTTTTGATTCTTCTAGCAGAAAATACTCTTTATTTTTTACTGAGGCTGGGTAATGGGATGAAACAGAACAATTTTCCTTTTTGTGCCATCTTTTATCTGTTCTTTGAACTAAAGATCAGGAAGAAATAATGGGAGAAATTTTAGATGCCTACTGTGGGTTCAGCCATCAAATGGCTGGTCAAAATTCACCTACCAGCAGCTATAAAGAGCAGCTGTGGGGAGGGGTAACATCACTGCCTGCACTATGGAAACAATTGCCAGGGTGATGTGGTCAAGGTTCTGAGTGAAGGGCTGAAGGGAGTGATATTTGGTCTCTTGATGAGGCTTTCAGCTGTTGCCTGGTTGGGATCTTGTACCGGTTAGTGAGGGGAGGAGATAACAGAATGGAGCACCTCTAGAAGTCTTATTTTTTTAAAGAAATAGTAGGATAAAAACCAATGGTATGGTATTGCAAATCAGCTGTGCTGGATGGTTGATACTGCACTTCCATACCAAGAGTGGGAAGTATGTACTGGTGTCTGTGCAATCTGTACTGTCACCATCCTGATTTTTCTCCCAGACTGGTGTTCCTGGATGCAGATGGCAGTGATCACCACCAGAACCTGCTTTACTGGCCTGGGTCCATGGCAAGGACTGGGAAAAGAGAGCCAGTGTGGATGTGGTGTGTCTGCACCTGTCTCTATTGAGCTGCAGACAGGACTCCCCCATGGCTCTGGTTGTTGGTGGGTGGCCTGAGTTGACTAGAGGAGAGGAACATGCTTTGAGCTTTCAAGCCAAGGGCAGACCCACCATTCACAGCACTGGCCAAGCCACGGTTTCAGCTGTCCCTGCTTCTTACAAGTTGAACCAGATTGAGTATCATGGTGAAAAACCTCACTGGTGACCAAACTGCTGGTAGAAACTGCCCCTCGTGCGGCAGGGAGGCCCTAACCCTTGGGGTATTTTTCCAAGCGGATCCTGTCCCGCTTTGGGTGCCGCAAGTCTGACTAATTTTTCTTCTAATTCATGGGAAAACTGCACTTCTAGAAGTCTCTGGTGTCTGAATTTGTGACAATACTTACTTGACAGCCATGTATGGTATGTAGGCTTCAAGGTCTTGGTGTTTTCAAACTCACCAGGTGCAGGAATGAGGAAGGGCAAGACATAAGCATTGACCCAAGCTGCCAAGGGGTTATTCCATACCATGAACATCACATTAAATATAAATTAGAAACTTTGGTGAGGAATTCTCTCTCTCCCTTGATGCTTGTTACCCTGAGAATCCTTGCCCTGGTGCTGGACCCCAGAGCCCTTCTCATCATCCCAAAGCCACAGCACTTGCAGTGCCTGACATTTTTGTCTGTTGCTGTGAGTGTACAGCTCCCTGCTGACAGAATGGGCTGAGAGGAATTCCTGTATATTTTATGTTGCTGTTGGGTTCAATATTGTTTCCTTAGTGTTAATTATGTTAATTATCTAGTCTTATTTTATTAAAACTGTTTATACTTAAACCCTTAGGTTTCCTTAATTTTTTCATTATCCCCCTTCCTGGGGAGGGAGTGGGGTCTTTGGGCAATAGAAGAATTGTCTAAATAACAATAAATAGTTGTGGGTTTCTCAAGCCATAACAAATCATAAGAGCAAACCCTTAGCTCTACTGCTGAGGTGAGCACCATGCAGGTATGGGACTGTCTTTGAGAGCATGAGGAGATGATCTGGGACCTGGTCATGCTCCTCCTTTGGCAGTGAAGCTTCTAGCCACAGTGAGGGAAGGCTGGGACCTCCAGTCCCAGATGCGTGAGCACCCCCAGCTGCCTGGGAGGGATTTGCCTGAGGGTTGACTTACCCAACTGCCAGTGTGATTTTACCATCTCCACTACTGCAATGATGAGAATAATCTTCAGCTTGCTGTTGGGAGGCTGGGATGTGACCTCAGGGCTGTGTTGCCCTGAGCCAGCCCTGTCCTTGGGAAGTGCAGTCAGCAGAGATCACTTCTGCTGGCTTCCCGTGGCTGCACAACTGCTCATCTCTGCTTCTAGCCCTGCTTTCAGAAGATGACCCGGATGACTGCAGTGCTGCATGGCTCAGCCTGTCTACCAAGGGGCAGCAGCACTCCCTTCCCCTTGTCCCCAGGACCAGCACTTGAACCTGAAGTGGTTTTCCCTTGGGGCAAAGCACTTCTGTGAGACATGTTCCAGATGGTGAGATGTGAACTTCCCAGAAGGTCTTGCCAGGGACCAGATCTGACCTCTCAAGTTTTGTTGTCCCCACAACTGTTGCCAACCAGTGAAGGCAGGGCTTCATTCACCTGGGGCCTGGAGAGGTGGCGGGGGTGATATGGGTCGCTTCACTCTTCAAAGATGTAGTTTCTTCTGCCTGGTGGTTAAAAGCTATGGGGAGGCTTTTGCTCACATTAAATATCATGTGTGAACTTCCACACCTGCCAATTTTAATCAACTGATAATGAATGATTAAACTCTAGAGATTGCAGTCAGGCACTGGGGAAGGCAGCTGGGAGGAGCACTGACTCTGCCTGTATGGGTGCCAGGCCCTGCCTTTGGGCACTATAGGGCTGTGCTCCCTCCCTGCACAACAGGCTGTGGCTGCAGCAGGGCTTGCAGGTATGTCTGTGAGTTGCCCAAGGAAACCTTGTGGAGACGTGGGGTCAGCGTCTGAATCTTTAACCCCCCCCCGACTTCGATTCATCAAAGAACTTTTCCTCCTGTTTTCTGGAAAGGGAAATTTGTGCAGGAGTAAATCTACTCCGTTTTTTTTCTAAATTTTTAGATAATAGTTCTACTGGAAATAGTTGCCTGCAGGGCAGGTCTAGGTATTCCTCTCTGCTTCAAGAGGAGAATGGGGCTCCCAAACATTTTCCTTTGGGTGATACATACTGCTTCCAGGGAAAACCTGAGAGGTTCTTCTGATCTGTGCAGGCTGATTACAAAACCTGGAGACTCACCTCTCCTTTCTAATGCAGAAAAATGAAATACGGAAGCAAAAATTATTTTCATCTTAATGGGTCGTTGTAGACAGATGGATTTGGAGGTAATGAAGCTTCTGGGAGCACAGAATAATTGGTACCTAACACACAGCTCACCTTTTCAGCTGCTGAGAGGCATTTAAATGTGAGCAGTTCAGTTCCTGCACCTCTGGGACACTGCAGTGTTGGTGCCTGGCATGTGTGTGGGAGGAGGGGTGGGACAGAAGATGACCTTCACTGAGTGCACACAAATGTAGTGGACTCTCCTAGCTATGGGCACTTCCTGACTCACCAGACCTTTCCCTGAGAAAAGCCAGTGGGATTTACAAAATCAGGGACTAAAGCGTATTTATTATCCACTGAATGAGAAGCTGATGAGATCTGACAGCCCCCCCCCTAGTGCCTCTGGCCCCGTGCTGGGCAGCCCCAGCCACCCTGGCAGCAGCACAGGCAGGAGGGACCAAGGGGTTGGGCAGCTGCAATGTGGAGCTCTCTGCAAATGGCTTAAATTAGAAGTGGACAAATCCCTAATTGTATGGTTTGGCCAAACATGTTAAACAGTTTTTCAGCCAAAGCTAGAATGAAGCTTTTGTGCAATGATCAAAAGATCAGCTCTTCAGCTCCCCTGAAGCAGAGTTGGAGTTAGAGATGCTGGTTTCCAAGGTAGGAGGCAGCACCACTCACAGAGGGGGAGGCAGGAAAGCTGAGAATGATTGGGCTGAGAGAGAGATGAGGGTACCACAGTGTCTAGGCATCAGAGCATTGGAACAGGCTGCCCAGAGAGGTTGTGGAGTCTCCTTCTCTGGAGACATTCAAAGCCCACCTGGACACCTTCCTTTGTGCCCTGGTCTAGATGTTCCTGCTCTGGCAGGGGATGGGACTAGATGATCTCTTGAGGTCCCTTCCAATCCCTGATGTTCTGTGACTCTCTGATCAGCATCGAGAGGCTGCTTGTAAGTAGTGCTTTGGGATTTTGCAGGCTGTCACATGGAGACTGTATTGATTCTTTGATTCCCCTGCTGAATTCCATCACTGATACACAGCTACAGCCCTTCAGCTGTGAAACACTGAGATGGGAGACCTGAATTTATTAGGTAATGCCAAAGCAGCTGATGTGGGGAGCAGATGCTGTGACTTTTCATCTGAGGTTCTTATCAGGTCCTGATAGGTGTTCACTGCACTTGCAGATCAGGACCTTCCCTCCTCTATCCAATTGCACTCCTGCATCAGGGTATTTATACTTATTTTATTAAATGTGAAAATTAGGTCTCACCAAATAATAGATACCAAAACACTTTTAGACAGCTTCACAGTAGTGTGAAAGTAACTTGACTTTTTGTCTTAGTTTTGGCATGAAAACAGTATTTTTCTACTGGAAACCAGAAAAAACTAAAGATGCAGACACATGTAATAGATGCTATTAGTCATCACTAGACTGGAAATCCAGGCACAACATTTGGACCTGATTCAACAAAAATTAACTTTTTTCTGTGTAATGTCCCTTCTTTACACCTCTTTTAGGTACCGACGTCACTTTATCACCAAGAAAAATCACCTTTCTGTGTAGCACAAACTGTTGGCAATGCTGCACCATCAATCCTGCTGTATCTGCAAGTGTAGCTGTATCTCCTGCTCTTTGGCAGCTCCATCACTGAGAAAGGATGGTGAATCACTTCTACTCCTCTGGGTCTCAATCAGACCCTGGATGTGGCTGAGGAGGGGTTTTCAGGTGCTAACAGAAAATTATAAACAGGCAGCTCTCTGAATTTTAGGAAGACTTAACATTAACTTCCACTTCTTCATAGAATGTGTTGAGTTGGAAGTGACATTCAAAGGTCATCTAGCCCAAGCCCCTGCAGTGAGCAGGCACATCCTGCACTAGATCAGGTTGCTCAGAGCCTGATCAAGCCTGGCCTTGAATGTCTCCAGGGATGTGCCTTCTACCTCCCTGGGCAACCTGTTCCAGTGTCTCACCATGCTCATAGTAAAGATCTTCCATCTAATATCTAATCTACACCCTCCCTGCTGTAGTTTAAAACCATCGCTCCTCACTATATGCCCTAGCAAACAGTCCCTCCCCAGCTT
This sequence comes from Turnix velox, assembly GCA_013400935.1. Taxonomy (NCBI): domain Eukaryota; kingdom Metazoa; phylum Chordata; class Aves; order Charadriiformes; family Turnicidae; genus Turnix; species Turnix velox. The sequence continues at coordinate 172,267 of VZTY01034423.1, forward strand.
TCCTGTAGGCCCCCTTCAGGTACTGGTAGGAGTCTCCCTGCAGACTTCTCTTCTCCAGGCTGAGCAGCCCCAAATCTCTCAGTCTGTCCTCAAGGAAGAAGAGGAGCTCCAGCACTCAGATCATCCTCAAAGCCCTCCTCTGGACCTGCTCCAACAGTTCCATGTTCTTTTTGCTCTGAGGACTCCAGAGCTGGATGCAGCATTTGTATCTTTTCATGGATTCCATACTACTGTGAATTTAAATGCTCTCTCTTTTTTTAGTGTAGAGAACACTGAATTTGGTTATCCAGGCTGTGGAAGGAGGAATCAATCTTCTTTTTTCATAAGAAGTAGGCATCTTTTAGGATGCAGTTGTGTGCAGAGTAATAGCTGCCGGCTCTAATGCAGTCATTACTAAGTAATCATGGGAAAGGTTCAGAGTAAATAGCAGAGAAGCACATCCCCCAGTCACTTGAGGAGGGAAGAAATGAGCCTCCTGTACTCCAAGCTGATATCTAAAAGACAGTAGATTGCAGACGGGAAGGTGAGCTGATGTGCCTTCAGGTATATCAGGTGATGACTGAGTTTGGGCTTCTGTAAATTCACATCTTGTGATGTCGGGCACCAAAGCAAAGGGCTGTTGTCTTCCCCCACCTTCTCACAGCTATGTCACAGCTTTACTCCTGGTGTCTGATTTCAGCACAGTTTCTCTTTGGAGTCTTTTGGTTTTGGGTTATGACAAGGTGCAGGACAATATTCACATGTGAAGAGAAGTAAAAGAAAGACAGATTTTCCCACTAGTCTGTGGGTACAAGTCCTAGCTAATATAATGCCCCTACTAGGAAAAGGGCAGATGGGAAAGATGTTGCACTGAATTTTGCCCTATTTAACTTCACTCCAGGGTTGATCCTTTGGTGCTTTTTTTGTATCTGCCTTAAAAGCTGAGGATCCACATAATTTAAATGCATGAAGCTCATGTATTACGTGATACTGCTCAAACCAGTCTGTTAAATCTGTCTGACCTAACAGGTCTGATAAACTGTGCCAGGGCTTTGGCTGACTGGTGGGTTTTGCCCAGCCCAGACAACCCCAGGATGAGGACAGGCTGAAGGAGTTGGGGTTGTTCAGCCTGGAGAAGGCTGGGGGGGACCTCCTAGTAGCTTATCACTACCTGAAGGGGGCCTACAGAATGGCTGGGGTACAGGATGGCAGGACCAGGAGGAATGGATGCAAATTGGAAATGAGGATTTAAATTACTGTGAGGGTGGTGAGACACTGGAATAGGTTGCCCAGAGAAGTTGTGGATGCCCCCTCCCTGGAGGTGTTTAAGGCCAGGCTGGATGAGGCATTGAGCAACCTGGTCTAGTGGGAGGTGGCTCGGACCATGGCAAGGGGATTGGAACTAAGTGATCTTTAAGGTCCCTTCCAACCCAAACCATTCTATGATTCTGTGAAACTGTGGCACCATTTCCTTTCTTTCCTTTCGAAGTTGTGGCTGAGCTGCCTCAGTTGAGAACCAGCTGCCAACCCCATGTTGTCTCTGAGCAGGCATGTGCTCTCCTGCAAATATTCTGAGAATCAGGGAGGCTGATTCTCATTCATGTGAAGGACCACATGTGCCAGGAGGGAGGTTTCTGGTTTCACAGATGTGCGATTTGCGTGTGGATGGAGCCTTTCAGTGCTCTTGTGTTGACAGTGATGCAAAAGCCTCGCTGCCCACTGGATCTAGAGGACATTCATGTCATTCAAATTAAAGTGATCCCTATTAATGGATGAGGGATGAAGTGTACTTACTGAGCACCACACAAGGATAGCAACTGGAAAAGCACTCATCAAGGACCCTTTTGGAGTCTTCTCTAGAAGAAATTGTTATGGAATAGCTTACAGAGTGCTGGAGTCCTGGTGTCAAGGAAACTCTTTTACAAACTTTAATTAGCTGAAACTTCATTTTGTCAGGCTAACCTTGTTGCAGGAAATGATAATGCACTAACAGAAGTAGCCAGTGCAAGGATATTGATTTTTGGAGCTTACTGATAAATGAGGAGCACAGGAAGCAGAATTGGCTGGTCTCAAAGGATTGCAAATAGATAGGAGTAGTAAAAACAAAAAGATATTGAGAAATGTGTCCCTGTCTAATTCCCACAGTGGCTTATGGAAAGTTTTCTGTTGACTCCAGTCATTTGGGTTTTTTTGCACTTGGCCCATACCAAACCTGGTGAGAGCTCTGCCAAAAGTTTCTGTCCTTCTGAATTCAGGGGATCTCAGTCCTTCTAGAGACCAGAGTCAAGTCCCTCTGGGATGGGGATCCCTCTGGATGTCTGAGTGAGTCAGAAATCAGGCTAGGTCAGTCTTTCCCTTCCATAGTTCTCCTCTGAGGACCTCCTGCAAGGTGCCAGAGGGGTCTTTGTTTCGTTGGCTTTCCAGGATGAAAATGCCATTTTCTGTGTAAGCAAACATCCACCATGAATGTAGCCAGGCCTCAGAGGGGTTTTTCCAGGGATTCTGTCCTGTTTCATTGTCCTCAGAAGTCTTCAGAAGCCACCTGGACCCAAAGTAACCCAGACAGATCTCACTGCTGACCTTGCTCTGAACAGTAGGTTGGACCTAGAGACCTTCTGAGGCCCTTTCCAGCCTGAATCATCCTATGGTCCCAAGGTCAATGAAATGCTGGAACATTGTCTGAGCTACAAACAATAGGTTGTTGCATTACTTACCCTCTTGCACATGCAGGCCCAACCTCAATTGCTACTAATCTATTTCCAAACAGTTTCCATCATTGGTAAAAAGCACAGAGATAATTTCATTAAAATTTTTTCCACTGTGGGCAGTGACATCAAATGATGCTGCTGACCACTAGGTCCAAAGATATTTATTTCTAATTCTGACAGAAGCTATACATAAAACCAGGGACAGTCTAAAAACTGGATGGCACAGCACTAGGAAAGAGCCAGTCCTGCTCCTTGAAGCAGGCCTAGGAGGGACAGGAGGAGAAGAAATGCCTGCAGCATCCTCTGAAAGGTCTGTGCTGGGATAAAGAAGAAAAGCTGTGACATTCATGAGCTGGGGAGGAGGCAATCCATATTAAGATAAATGGAACAAAGGCCAGTCAGAGGATAATTTATTTGCTCTGTTGAGTTTAGCAGTGTCCTCAATTCAGATGATTCTGACAAAAAATATAGGTGGATAATGACTGAAGTGAGGGAGTTAATTTCCTATGCAAGTCATCTTTTCCCTCTGCTAGATGTCTCACAGCTTAAAAAAAAATATTTAAAATTATATGTCTTCAGCTAAGCAACCCAGGCTTTCCTGTGTATCATCTGTGGGAAAATGGTCTCTGAGCTTCTAAATCAATATAGTCCCTTCCTGTGCCTCCGTGATCACTTGTCTGCAGTTACTGCTCCACTCTTCCTGCGGGCTGCTGAGCTTGCTGGTTTGCCCTCTGGGCTGGGCATATGCAAGAAAGCATCAAATACCCTTGCCCCACTTAATTTTACTGCTCTGGAGGCATTTCCCTCTTCTGTTGTATAGAAGCCCCATCCCTGTAAGCTACAACTTCTTCTGCCACTGTGTCCCCACATGAGGCTTCAGTGACACAAGAAGAAGGTAATTCCCATTGAAGAAATAAGACCTTTGCTACAAATCAATCAAAGTTCTGTTAGCCCTCGCAACAAGCAGTGGAAATCCAGTGTTTATTTTAGAGGGTTTGGGCAGGGGCAGTTTTGGATCCCAATCCTGCCCCATGATCTGTGGCAGGATGCCCCTGGCTCTACCCCACAGCAGGAAGCAGAAGTTCGTTGAAGATGTTTTCCTCCTTCCAGCAGGTTTTGGCTACTTCTTATTTATATTTTGAGCTGTCAGGTGACTTTAGGCTATACCTTGATGTAAAGTTCCTCAGGAAAACCCTCTGCAGCTCTGTTCATTTCACTCTGGGTGTGGTCCCATTCCAGGAGATGCTGCTTCTTCCCTCTTGACTCTCTCCTCACAGCCTCGGCCCCTTGCAGGTCTGCACCAGCTGCATTGCTGCTCCCAGGCTCTGCAGCAGGGGCACAGAGCAGGGCTTGGATCACTCATAGGCATATGCTACATACCACAGGCTTCACAGGGTCAAATGGTCTACTCACCTTGTTGTAAGGAGAGGGAGAAAAAGAAATTTATCAGTTTCACAGTTTAGGCAGCAGACCCACATGTCACAGCATTCCAGGGATGAAGACAGCAGTTTCCCACCACCTTGAGCATGGGAGGGAATGGACAGACCCAGAGGTACCTCCAGATCAAGGAGGAGGGTGATGAGTGAATAATCACACAGCCATAGCTCAGCCCTAGGCCCTTCTCTGGCCATGGGTGATGTGTGTGCAGAGAGATTTGTCCTGGCATGTCTTTCCTTGGGGTGAGTTTCATCCTTGATGCAGAAGGTTTCCCCAGTCATAGGTGTTGGCTGTGTGGTGAGAGGTTGGCTCCAGAAGGCTGTGCTGGCACCTTCAAGCTTGAAAAATTCCCCTCACCTTCATAATTGACATAATTACCCAATTACAGGAGTGAGATGTCAACTGAGATTCATGTCAAAAAGGGAGCCAGAAGGATGGCTGCAGCCAGGTGAAATTATGGCTGGAAAGCAAAATTTCTGGACTGTGGTTTCTGTGAGAACACCAGGAAATTTCTCCATGTTCTTGCTGTTTTCCTTTTTTCTGTTTTTCAGCAGGAACTGAGAAGAAGCCATGTGTTACTTTATGATCAGAAATGCAGAAAGACCATTAGTGTGCCCTCGCCTTGCCCTGGGAGCTGAGCATGGCGCTGCCATGCAGAACATCCTGAAGATGGCATGTGGGTGTCAGGGGCAGCATGTGTTCCACCTCCTGCAAATGCTGAAAAAAGAAGATGGGGAGGAAATCTGTCCCAGTGGTGTATCTTACTCACATGCAACTTTTTCTTTTGTTGGTTATTTAATACTGGCAGAGACTGCTCCAAATGAGAGGACACCTTAGAATCATAGAATGGTTTGGGTTGGAAGGGACCTTAAAGATCACCTAGTTCCCTGCCATGGGAAGGAACACCTCCCACTAGACCAGGTTGCTCAATGCCTCATCCAGCCAGGCCTTAAACATCTCCAGGGAGGGGGCATCCACAGCCTCTCTGGGCAACTTGTTCCAGTGTCTCACCACCCACACAGCGAAGAACTTCTTTCTGAATCTAAATCTCCTAAATCAGCCTAAATCTCCTCTCTTCCAATTTGCATCCATTACTCCTAGTCCTGCCAATCTGTACCAAATTAAAAAGTCCTACCCAGCCTTTCTGTAGCCCCCCTTCAGGTACTGATAAGCTACTTCTCTCCTCCAGGCTGAACAACCCCATCTCCTTCAGCCTGTCCTCGTAAGGGAGGTTTCAAGGTGAACAAACCTTGGATGTTCACTTGCTGCCAGCAGAGACAGGCATGGCTGGATATGACACCTGCGGGTGATCATTCCCTGCTTCTCACTGTAAAGTGTTGGCATCTCCTTGGTACCAGCAAAACACAATGAGAAACAAAGATGTGTGGCAGTGAGCCCCACCAGCAGCGACAAGCATGTCAGCAATAGTGAAGGGCAGGAGCTTTGAGTGGTGGCCACTTCTCTGCCCGAGGAGCAGCCCCTGGGTTTCACTCATCTATTTTTAAAGTGTGTTTTATTGAGACTTATATGTGTGCAGTGGTGCAGAGCCGCAGCTGTGCTCTACAGAGAAAAAAGCATTTGGCCTCCCGGGCAGATTTTGCCAAAGCAAAGTTGCTTGAAGCAAGGTTCCCTGCCTGCTGCTGCCAGCGTGGTCCCCAGTGTCCCTCTGCCCATGCTGGCCTATGAACCCTGTGGTTGAACACAGGAGGAGCTGATCTCTGCTCATGTTTCTTAACAATGTTTTTTAATTTGCTTTTCCAACCTTCCACTGCTATGATCCAAAGAGCACCACCTGGGCAAAGCCTCCCATGCCTTCTTCCAAGGAGAAATGGGAGGGTTGGGATGAGCTGTCCTCAGGGCAGAAGGGATGGGCTGGTCTGGATGGACCCCAGATAGTATTGTAGGCACACTCTTGGGTGTCCCCATCTGGTCTGTTAAGGCAGGCGGGAAGGAATAAAGCAGAAAACTACAGCTGCAGAGACCTGGTGGGGGGGCTCTGGGCTGGGGACCACCTGCACATCATTAGTGTTGTTCTGTTGTGACCACAGCCAGACAGAGCAGAAACGAAAGTGACAAGATAATGATTGCTCTGCTCTTCCCCTGAAGTCAGATGTTTCCCATGGATATGCCATGAACCAGCAAGAGCCTGGCAGGCAGCAGTGCCTTCCCTTTGAAAGGGACATGACTGGGCAGCGGGGACAAGTTCAGCACCACAACCTTACTGCTCCCAGCCTCTGGTATCTTCCCTTCCCCAGTAAGATGGATAAAAAAGAACAGACTCTGTCCTGGGCTCAAGCAGCGCAAAGCTTTTTCTACAAGGGAAGATGAGCTAAATCATAGAATCATAGAAGGGTTCTTCAGAGGTTATCTAGTCCAACCCCCCTGCAGTGAAAAGGGACATCCTGCACAAGATCAGGCCTCATCAAGCCTGGTCTTGAATGTCTTCAGGGATGGGGCTTCCACCACTTCTCTGGGCATCCTATGCCAGTGCCTCACCTCCTCAAGGGGAAAACCGTTTTCCTAATGTCTAACCTCAACCTGCCCTGCTCTTGTTTAAAACCATTGCCCCTCATCCTATCACTACATGCTCTAACAAACAGTCTCTCCCCAGCTTTCCTGTAGGCCCCTTTCGGGGACTGATGGGCCATTATGAGGTCTTTTTACAGCCTTCTCTTCTTCAGGCTGAAAAGCCCCAGGTCTTTCAGCCTATTCTCATAGGAGAGGTTCTCTAGCCCTCGCATCANTCACCTCTATTGACCTGCTCGCAACAGCTTTGCTGATGCAGCCCAGGATATGGTTGATCTTCTAGGCTGCGAGTGCACACATGTTGAGTCATGTCCAGCTTTTCATGCAGCAGTACTCCCAAGTCCTTTTCCACAGAGCTGCTCTCTATCACATCATCTCCCAGTCTGTAATGGTGATGAGGATTGGCCCAGCCCAAATGCAACATTCTATTTTTGTCCTTACTGAACTTTGTGAGTTCAACAGGCCCACCTCTCCAGCCTGTCCAGGTCCCTCTGGTGAGTCAACTGCAGCACTCAGCTCCGTGTCATCAGCAAACTTGCTGGTTTTCCAAGGAAACTGAGCTCAGGTGGCCAGTAAGTAGGCTGGGAAACAGCACTGCATGAGTGAAGGTCCTGCTGGTCATGAGAATGTATTCGAGCAGCTCCCTAAGACAGTGGACATTTGGAGGGTGGGTGGATGGAGGACTAGCCAGCACCCGTTCCCCTCCTCACCTGCAGACAGATACTCCTTCACCATAGGGCTGGGTGAAGGATGTGGGGCAGTGGAAGGGGTTGCCAGCTGAGAAGCACAAAACCAGATTGATGTCTAAAGGCTTTTCCAGCCTTATTTTCTCTGTCTGTGGACATCTGTCTGGGGTGGATTTCTTTGTCAGAAATAAGGAAGCCTGTGTTACTGTGACATTTTCATTGGCAGATACTCATATTGCTTAACCTTTTGCTCTCAGTCATCCAAGACATGCAGCGAGCCCCACAGCAACCTCTTCACACCACCATAGAAACCACTGCTGTCATACCATGGAAACTTAATTTTAGTCTTGATAGCTTCGGAAACAAGGTGTGTAAATGCATTCTAGCTGTCTGACCATCTGTCTCACCAGTCAGACAGCCAGCTGGGTCTGTTCTCAATGCCTTCCTGATAAACTCTACCTCAGCCTGCCAGGCAGGTTCCAGTGGTGAGAATCTCTTGGAGGTAATGCAACAAGTGACAGCTGGGTGGCTGGGCAGGACGGAGGCCCAAAATGGGAAGGCAGGAGTGTGAGATGAGTTATTCTTTACTCCTTTGATCCGTTGAGGGCCAAAACAGGAGTCACAACAGCAGAGTGTGGAGATGGCCCATTCCCCACTGGAGTTACTGGGGGATGGGTGCCAGATGAGGACAGTGTAACATGTAAAGTTAGGATGTGATAAGGAGATCAGCAACTGTAGGGTGAAGATTTTGGACCCAGTTCAGTGTGATACTAGGGTCTGTTCCTTCTCCTATCCACTGGAAAACCCTCTACTGCAAAGCAGAGCACAGGCTGGGCAGCTGGAAATGTGGAAGCTAGGGAGAAGCAGCCCGGGGCTGGCCCAGAGGGCACCATTATTTCTCCATTATTTCCCTGTGGTCAAATCAGAGCAACACATTTGCATTTCGTGTGAGGTCCAAGGGATGAGGTACTTTGCCTCCCTCCCTGCTCTCCCTGCCTCCGGGATCTGCCTGCCTTTAGGAGCCCAGATGCTCATTAATTTAACTCCCCTTGTACTGGCCACAACTGCAGCTTGGGAAGCCCTGATTTATATTGCCACTGTGTGCCAAGCACGGCACAGAGAGGCCAGGGCACCTCTTGGCACAGAGCAGGGAAGCAAATGGTCCTTTTTCCCCCCTGTGGATGTGCTCGAACTCAGAGTTTGCAGGCTCCACTCAGCAAGAGACCATTGAGGAAAGATTTTCCCATTTTGAAAATAATATTTTGAATAACTATAGTAACTCCTGTCTCATTTTCTTTCTTTCTGGTCCGTTAAACACGTAGGCTTGCTTAAAAATATCCATGTGAGTTCTTTTACTCCCAGATAATTCCAAATCTCATAAATTCAAACACACCCTCTATTCCATTTTCAAGCACCATAAGGCCCATGGTGAGGCTGGATGTTACCAGGGCTTGCTTTGACACATCGCTGATTTTATGAGGAAAAAACTGTGCTGCAAAGTGGTCTCCAAAAGCCCATGGCATAATACCTCAAATTTTCCCTACAAAGTTATAATAACACTTTTAATGGATCCCAGGTGAAAAGTAACCTTCCTTGGCTTAAAAATGCCATTTTGCTCCATCCAAACATCTAACCAATATTTAAAGTCTTGCAAAATATTTTCATGTGGAGAGAAAAGAACCCTGGGATGGCACTTGGCATATTTCAGGAGTGTCTTCTGCTGTTGCCTTGCATTTATATCTGTTGTGTGTTTCCATTTTTACAGTCATACTTGTTTCCACTTGTGAGTATCCAAGCAAATATGCTCCCATGATTTGTTGTCTGCCTGGGTATTGCAATGGCACTGCAAGAAAGGAGCTGTGTGCATCTTATATTTGCCTGGAGCACTGGCTTTCATTCTGGTTGACACCAATGGGAACTTCAGACTCCAACATGGCAATATAAGGGAGAAGCTTCTCAAGAGCAAAAACATGACCAGGTTGTAGGTTGGTAACCTCCAATGAACCAGACAAGTATATTTTCAGGTTTACAACACTGAAAGTCCTTTTATCTCCAACAGATAAGGCCAGCTCATCACTTATCTGGTTGCTTGATATGGTTGCACCGGGGTCCTTCAGAGGCAAAGTCTTTCTTCACCAGGACTTGCTCTTTCATGAGCCTTTTTACCTCCTTGAGCCTTTCAGAGACAGTGAGCTGTGAAACAGATCCTTGGGGCTTATCCTACTGCATCTAATGTCCATTATTGTGGTGATTTTTTAATGGGGCATCTGTACCTTCCCTGGGCAGCTATTCCAGTGCCTCACCATTGTCACAGTAAAGAATTTCTTCCTAACATGTAATCTAAGTTTCTTCTCTTTCAGTTTAAAACTGTTACCCCTGACTCCCTGAGAGAGGCTTTCCCCATTTTTCCTATAGCGCCCTTCAGCTACTGGTAGACCTCTGTAAGGTCTCTCTGGAGCCTTCTCTTCTCCAGGCTGAACCTGCCCAAGCTCTCTTGGCCTGTCTTCACAGGAGAGGTGCTCCAGACCTCTGTTCATCTTCATGACCCTTCTTTGGACGCATTGCAACAGATCCATGTCCTTCTTATGTTGGCAGACACAAAGCTGGATGCAATGCTGGAGCTAAATCCAGCAATACGGGAGAGTAAAGGGCCAGAATCTTTTCCTTGCTGACCACACTTCTTTTTGTGTAGCCCAGGATGTGGTTAACTTTCTGGACTTCAAGCACACATTACTGACTTAAGTTGAGCTTCTCAACATAAGTTCTCACCAACACCTTAAATTCCTACTCCTCAGGGCTGCTTTCAATCTACTCTTTCTCCAGCCTGTATTTGTGCCTGAGATTGCCCTGACCCAGGTGCAGCACCTTGCACTTGACCTTGTTGAACTTCATGAGGTTTGCCCAGGCCCACCTTTCAAGGCTGCCCAGGTCCCTCTGGATGCCACATCTACTTTCCAGTGTTGATTGCATCACTCGTTTTAGGGTTATCAGCAGACTTGTTGAGATTCCCTCAATCCTATTGTCCATGATGTGGACAAAGATGTTAAACAGCATCAGTTCCACCATCGAATCCTGAGAAATTCCTCTTGTCACTTGTTTCCAGGCTGATCTGTCCTGGTCTTGCAGGAGAGGTCTCCCAGTCGCACCCTCCTCTTTGTACTTTCCCACCTTCCCAACCCAAGTAATTTCCAAGCAGCAGCATTGCTGTAGATGAGCTGTAGGGACATGAGCTCTCGCCAGGCTGTGGGAGGAAGGATACAATGAAATCAATGGGTAGCGTCCATTTACTGTAATGGGCTCTGGTTTAGGTCAATGGGTGTCTTCCTCCCATTAATCATGGTTGCAGTCCACCGAGCAAAGGCAGTGCTTGAAGCTAAAAGGAAAGAAATCCTGTCCCTGTAGAGAACAAAGGCAACTCATTAGCAATGCACGCAAGGCTCTCACACTTGCATTTGCTCTGTCTGTCTTTTAATTGCGAATGGAGTTGCAAGTGAAGGAAGGGCTGAGCTCAGTTTGTATTCCTATTTTTCATTACAAGTACAATTTGGGAAGGGGCATCTTGTGCACAAGTTTCCCCAATTAATCCTTGATATTTCTGAGAGTCAGAGGTCTCCCGAAGCTATTCAGCTTCCTGATTACCTTTTCTTCTGGCTCAACTGGTGCTAAAATTAGATTTTTTAATTACCTGTTAGTCCATGTGACTTTTTACAGAGAAGTCAGTAGTGATAGAAGCCAGGTGAAGGCTCCCAGCTGTGTACCACACACAGCCCTGCACCTTCTGGCCCCCACAAAATCCCCAAGGGAGCTGCCTGCCATTCGTGCTCACCCAGACCAGCCTCCCTGGTGCTCATGCTCAATGATGGGGATCAGCCCATATGGCTTCACACGTGCCTAGGAACCAGATTTTCATCTCCCAGGGGAATCCACTTCTCCTTCCAGCAAGACACCAATCATTCATTCACCTGTGCTGGTCCTAGGTGCAAATCACAGGAGCTGGTGAGGGAAAGGGCTTCATGAGACCCAGGCTGGACATCCACAGGGCTTGGCTTGCCCCCAGCCTGGTAAGCCTGTAAGTGAATAATGAAACTGCTGGTGATTAATAGACATTTTAAATGGGGCTAGGACTTGGATGCAGTCCAGGGAAACACAAGCTGCTCACAGCTATGCCATGACACACAAAGGAGCTATGCTCATCAGATAAATTATTCATTCCCATTTTCCCAGCTCTGCTCTCTTGTTGACCTGGTATTGCTGATGAAGGAAGATCTGCAAAGAATAACTGAAGAGGTGGGACCAAAAAAGCAGAAAGTTTGGACAAAGGCTCAGCAGGCAGTAAACATCATGTCAAATAGAAAACAACAGGAAGAGGCAAAGATTGAATTGGAAGGTGAAAATGGGGACAAGGTGAAAAATGTGATGGAGAACTACTAACAGTGACAAAGGCTGTGAAACTGGCACCAGCAGAAGTACAAGACTAGCAACTCTGCGACGACTGGAGTGTGCTTCCAGTGTTGTGCCAAAGTTAGGAATGAGCACTTCTAGGATAGCCCCAAGGAATGATTCAGAGTGTCAGAGCATGAGAAATGGCAGTGACCCAGAGATGGGGACTGTAGAAACAAGTCAGTTTGGAATGAAGGCTGACAGCACCAGAGATGCAGAAAATAAAAGATGATGTGATGAGGGAAACAGCTAACATGAGAAAGTGTTCTGCTACTGAAGAGTCAAAAAAGACAGCTGTGATGACTTGGATGTGTGTCAGGAATGGCCACTAAAAGACACCCTACATGGCAGCACACATAGGAGTGTGAGGTACTGGAAATAGAAAAATATCAGGCATGGGGCAGGCAGAGCAAAACTGAGCTAAACAGCTTGAGGACAAAGGAAGGTACTCCAAGATCAATGGGGCAGAAAGCTCTTAGCTTGATTGACCAGGGCAAAAATATATAATAGAAATCCATTGTAATTTTCTTGGTAAAACTTATTTATAGAAGGGTCTAAACATTGACTTGACTCATCTAAAGAGCACCTCTCAGTTAGGCATCAGAGCTGCTGGAGGTCAGCCAGTTGCTCTGGAAGGGAGCTGGAAGGAGCCATCTCACCCTAGGAAGGGGTTAGAACCTAGTGTTCTCCTCATGGCCAAACTACCAGCATGCTCTCATGGTCCTTTGCATTTTTGAGGGACATGGCACATGGATAGATCTGGATGTTTTATTGAAACCTATGAAATAACAGTCTTCAGACCTTTTGGGCACCTACTGTCATCCTAGGTGATGGCACTGAAAGAGCACCAACTTTCCTTAGGGTTTTTTTTCTATCTGGGGGGAATCACAGGACACCACAGCTGCTTGCTGGGAGCAGAGATGGTTCTGGAAGCTTTTCCATGCAGCATATTGATGACTTTATGAAATTCCTCTTTGCTTTGATTTAGGATGAAATTTATGTGTGTCTAGCTCATGTTTTGGAGTTTTGAAGTGTTCTTCAGGTAGCAGCAAAGGAATGACAGATATTAAATGAATAATTAAAGGAGTAGAAGCAGTTACTACAGACACAAACCAGAAATCTATACAAAGGAATTGCTCTCCTCATAAGCATAAAACTTGTTCCATATTCAGCTCAGGATTTTTTGCTTTCGGGAAGTCAGATGGAATTTTCTCAGATGAAATAACAAATAGGGACAAAGAAAAAGGCAAGAGTTATGATTTACATTGTTGGAGTGCTCTTCCTGTGGCAGGTGGGGTTGTACTGCAGTGGCTCTCATGCCCACCAAATCCAGCAGGGAACCATGACTTTGCTGCAGAAGAACAAGTTGTAATTCAGTGCATGAAATGAGAAGGCGATTTCTTAAAATTCATCAAATGACACATGTGCTTCGCATGCAGTGGTGCAGGCTGTGAATCTCATGCTACCAGTTCCCTTCAGAGGGACATCTTTCACAGAATCACAGAACATCAGGGATTGGAAGAGACCTCAAGAGATCATCTAGTCCAATACCCCTGCCAGAGCAGGAACTCCTAGACTAGGTCACACAGGAAGGCATCCAGATGGGTTTTGAATGACTTCAGAGAGGGAGACTCCACAACCTCTCTGGGCAGCTTATCCCAGTGTTCTGTCCCCCTTACCATGGAACAGCTCTTTCTAGATTTCTGTAGAACCTCTCATGTTCCAGCTTGCACCCATTTCCCCGAGTCCTATCATTGGAGGTCATCGAGAAGACACTGGCTCCATCCTCCTGACACTCTTTCCGTGTTTATAAACATGAATGAGGTCACCCCTTGGTCTCCTCTTCTCCAGGCTAAAGAGACCCAGTTACCTCAGCCATTCCTTGTAAGGGAGATGTTCCAATCCCTTCATCATCTCTGTGGCTCTGTGCTGTACCTTCTCAAGCAATTTCCTGTCCTTATTCAACTGAGGGCCCCAGAACTGGACACAACACTCCAGATGCAGTCTCACCTGTCACTAGTAAGGTGAACCCTGCAGTGTGAGTTTGCAGGACCTTGCCTCAGGAGGATTATGCCTTATGGAAAAGTAAGGATATGGATAAAGTGCTTGTACTTTATTCTTACTGAGAAAACCATGAAGCCATAAGTATGTATGCAGAGATAGATCCATCAGGGCTTGCTCCTCTTCAGGATTTAGCCATCAGCCTGTCAAAAGCAGCTTCTCAGAGGCTGAATTTTGTTTCTTTTCCCAGAGCCATCAAATTTTCAGTCAATCTCAGCCTGTAGGGATGCTGTAATACTCCACCATATTGGCTGGGTCACTCTCTTTCCCCTTGACAGTGGCCCTGGAATGGGAACTCCAGCAGGTGCCATTCCTCCTGCCAGATGCCACCAGGACACATCTCCATCACCCCTAGCACATAAGAAAACCTGTGAGAAAGGAAAAAGGATCTTTTCTATTTACATAGGGCTTTCCTTCAAGCATTCAAGAAGTGCTGGAGGTGGGCTGCAAAACCAATAGAATTGCTCAGCTGTAGTAATACAAAAGGAAGTATCTTCTTTTTTTTTTTTTCCCAGGGCATCATATTCAGGGAAATATGATATGATATTATATGATTCAGGGAAACAGCTGAAGAAATAGATTGAATAAAATACTGGAAGTAAGGAAGAAAGCATTGCACTGAAGTAATAAATACTTTGCTTCAACCCTTCCATGGTGAAATGCTCGGTTTATTCTTTTGTAAAGCAAGACATTGTTCTGAAATCCATTTAATAAAAAATAAAAAATGCCCTGTCAGTTGCAGGAATAACAACAAGTGCTTTGACAGGCATCAAAGGATCTGCTCATCTTTCTCAAGTTTAGTTTCATAGGAAATTCCAAAACTTGTTGGTTCCAATCCAGCAGAGAGTAAAAGCTTGTTGCAAAACTGGGGAATTCCCCAAAAAAATGGAAATTCCAGCTCTCAAACAGCACTAATTACCCTCAATAGCTTTATTTTTTTTGAGTGCATGCTCATTAGTTTCCTTCTGCTTTTCAAAATTCCCAGATGTAAATGCAGAAAGGTGGCCAGACACATTTGCCCTCTTCCCTGTCCTGCTGTGGCCATGGCCACTTGGATAAGGACTGGCTCAGAGGACCGACAAGGGACTGCAAGCTTACCCAATATGGGAGAAGGCATGCATGTTTCTTTGTGTTTTGCCACCAAAAGTAGCCCTGGAAGAAAGCAGAATGGGGCTGTCAGTTTGGCAAAATGTGGTCATGAACATTGGCTCATGCCACTGGGAGGGGATGCCTCCAAATTTACTGGCAAACTTAATTAAGTTTTGAGCAAATTATCTACAAAAAATTAAAATCAAAGCCTTGCTGGAGGTGCAGCACGAACCAACCCTCATTCTTCCTGGGTTCACCCCTGTCAGGAGTCGGCCAGTGTGGATCAGCAACAGGCAAAGAGGAAATTGCCACAGGTTGCACCAGGGGAGGCCTAGTCTGAACGCTTTTCACACTGAAAGCGTTCTTAAGCATTGGAACTAGATGCTTCTGCAGATATATAAGAGACAGAATTTAAAGACGAGGTTGAGAGATGGTTCTTGTCAGAGTTAGATTGATGGTTGGACTTGGTGATCTGAAAGGTCACTTCCAACAAAAGCAATTCTATGATTCTATGATGCTCTGCCTAGGCATCTCCCCAGATGAAAGAGATTGCTCCTATTGCAGCTTATCCCTGCTCTTCAGTTAGGTTATTTACTGTGGGATGGACATACAGATGTTAAAGTACTTGTGGAAAAACTGCTTTTCTCCCTCCTCAGCCCAATTGTGCCAGCTCATCCCCTTGAAAACTTGGCCAGAAGGAAGTTGAATGTAAAATGATTTAACAGTGGATAAAAAATACATGGGAAACTTTTTCCCACCCCTTGTGTCTTTTTCTTTATCTGGTTTCAACACTTCAGCATCACACATTACTTGCCATGGAAAAATCATACTCACCACCAAGAAAACCATCTTTCTGCAGAGCTGCTTGCTCAGGCCAGGAGTTTGCTGCCTCAGATGTGCATTTGTGTGGGCCCACCCTGGCTAGAACCCAAGCAGAAAAATATTCCAGCATGAAGCTTTACTTCAGTATAAAAGGTTGGACAAGAGCCCTAGCTGGGGCTCTACACTGCAGTTCTTCAAATCACGCTTGCATCATCTATGTAATTCTTACACAGTCTTGGGAAACATTCCTGGTCACTGCTGCAGGATGCACCAGAGCAAAGAGTATCATGACTTTCAGCACCATCCCCATCAGTCCCACATCCAGGTCATACTGCTGAGTCTCATCACACAGTGATGAGAAGGACACACTGACACGCAGAGCTGGAGCAGGATGTGCCTCCAGTCAGGGAAAATAAGCTACTGTTATAAAGAAAATAATTTCAAGAGGGAAAGGGAAAAGTAATGAACTGAGAGAATAAATTTAATTGATATGTCAGAAAATTGGTTCTTTATTGTTAAAGAACAGAGTAGGGTCTATTTGATTCCTATTTGTATCTCTTGTGATTCACAGACTGACTCATACCAGAGTGTAGCCATTTAAATAAAGGGATATATTCTTGAAGATATTTGGTGGCCTGAAATTTTCATAATGAGTAAAATTCAGATTGGGGCCTCTATTGTTACATTGCTGGGTCATCCTGGCCATGACATACTATGGACTACTATGACATACATAATGGGCTGAAGTCACACAAATTTGCACTTTAAAATCAGGAATTCATAAAGTTTGTCCCAGATCCATCTTCCCTGCAAGATAAGCTGAAAGTGCTCAGTCACTGGCAGCAAAGCAACTAGTCCAGATTAAGATGGTTATAAAGAAGATAGGATATAAGAAGCCCTATTTCTGCTTCCTAATGGAAATTTCCAGGGAGCCAGTGGGCTGTAGGACTAGTTTAAAGACTCTTCTGGATCACCAATCAAACCTCCTTTTGCCCCCCAGTACCTCACCGCCTAGTGTTGCTTATAGAGTCACTGTGCTTTAGACCCAGGTGGATGGGGGTTCCCAAATGCTAGGTAAGAAGCTGCTCTTAGCCCACTGAGATCCTTGGTGAGTACCCAGCTGAAGAGCACACATAGCAAGCTGCTATCAGTTTGCTCTTGTGACAGTGCTGTTCCCAGTTCAGAAACCTTCTTCAGCCTTCTTGTGCTTGTACTTGCAGTATGAGGGAGTGCTCAGAGCCCATCTCACTTGGTCTCATCAGGCTTGATGAGACCTGGATCAGTGATGTCTCCAGATGGGAAAGAGACACTTCCCCAGACACCTATCTACTATCACTGCTGACTCCAAGTGGTTTTTTTTAACTTGGGCATGCCTGAGCAGAGCAGACAAGGGATCACCAGAGCTTCAAATGAGGTTTTCCACCTCCTTTATCAAACATGAGGCATGCAGATCTGCACCATACTAGCAGCACAGAAGAGACACTGAGTTTTTTAGTCTACCAGCTTTCTCACCCATCAACACAGGTTACTGCAGACATTGTTATCACCTTGCCACAGCACCCCTTGCCTGTTGTGATGATCTAGTGCATTCCATTTCTTCTGCTGTGGTCCTCAAGGTGAAATGATCAGCATTTTGGCAGAAGATGGCCATTGGAAAGAGTTACATGACCATACTTTGCAAGCTGTTAGTGTCTCACTCACAGGAATAAATATTCTTCATTGGATGTGCATAGCCATTATATCCAGCTCCAGGGGCTATGAAGCTGGTAGGCACATGAACTCACTTAAAGCCCTCATCTTGAGACATGAGCTTTCTCAGGGGAGAAAGCCCCAGCATGACCAATAGCTTTATGGACTGGCGAAGCTTTTAGTGCTTGAGAAATACATCTCACTTACAGTGCTTGATGGTGATTCTACAGCCCCATTCTTCCTGTGTCTTGCTGCTGTCATGGGGGTTTAATTCTTAGATGTTTCTCTTTGTAAGAGTAGTTGCTTTAGGTATTTTTTTCACTGCAAGTTTCCATTTATAAAGCCCAATTATTTCCAGCACCTGAAATACTCAAAAGTGAGCAATTTGGATAATTATTTTTATGATGATAAATCCACAAAACCCTCAGTGAGGGTGAGTGTTATGATTTCATTTGTTGCTCAAAGACAGGGTAGAGACTGTTTCCACTCTGCCTTGTAGTCTGTCTCTTGCTTGTTACTTATGACAGCAGACAGCAGTCAGATTCCGAAATAAGCCCAGAGCAGAAACTGAGAATTACTTGAGGATTTGGCCCACTGTTGTTGCTGTGCAGTCAGAGGCAGGTTAGAGCTAATAGGCTTTGCAGTGTCCCTCAGAGATTGCTGGGGCACAGTAGCTCCTGCTTTGCTGGCTATGCAAAGTTGCATTCAGCACCACTGAGACTCACAACCTCATGACAATGCAGAGCTGGTTTTGGAGGTCAGCAAAGCGAGCTTTCTTAGATGGAGAATGTCATGGCACTGGATTTCTGCTCTGCTTAGGCAGTAATAACAAAAAACCCTACAACAGAAGCAGCCTGGCTTGTTTCTTTGTGAAAAAACTTGCCTCATGAAGACTAGTATTAAGGGTTAAGCCTTTAACAAAAAGGATGTTTGAATCCTTAAGTGTCCTGCTCATATGCCTCCTGTGATATGGATACCCAAAAGACTGGTTTATACCTCTGACTTCCCAGTATTGACTCTGTATAGCCTGGCTGAGGTGCATGGCCTGTATTCAAACCATAATCTACCATAGTTGTTTTGATGGTTTCTCTTTATTTACCACCTAAGCAGGCAGAGCCTGGAAATGCTGGAGAATTGAAGTTTGAATTGCTCACTCCTCTCTCAAGCACCAGCTCCACAAGAGGCAGCGGTGCCAATTGTCAGTGTCATAAAAATGCCCTGCATACCATCTTAGTCGCTTACTGAGACATTTGTCTAACCCAAGGCATCAGTGATCTGGACAGAAGTTCTTAAATAATGGTTTTCCCCAAAGAGAACTCCATATAAAAGTCCATGATTAAAACCTTAATAATTGCCTAAACGACTTTAGCTTAATTGCCAGTTCCAGCTGAACAGGCCCATTGGGACATGAGGGAATTAAAACTAATGCAAACAGAACTAAGTATTTTTTCACAATATTGTGTTAAGTAAAATCCTTGAATTCCTCCAGTGTTATTTTAAAGAATTGTGTGTGATAAGTCAGCTTGGTTATTTGCTCTGTATGAAAAATTGCCAAATATCCCACAGGGCAAATATGAAAAAGCAGCAGAGAAGACATTCTGAAGAAATAAGACTTTATTGACTTTTTTGTCACACCTTCAAAGGCCATCAATCAAATATTGTTGAAGATTGGGATTTCATAATTTCATAGTGATTCCAGAGAGGGGTAATAAAGGGAATCTAGTGTTGGCATATCACTGATTGTGTGATTTTTCTTTTTCAAACCAAAGAAAAAAAACCCAAAACAAACACAAAGCATGGGAGAGAACAGTGATGGAGAGCAAGGAAATAATGAGAGAGTCCTTGATTCATCACCTCTGATATCAATGACAGCTGGTGCTGGTCTAGCACAAGGACAGGATTCACACAAAAGAGGAAAATGAGGAGAAAGGAAAATTCATCATCAGAGAAAAGAATTCTGTGCAGATCAAGAAAATAGGGATTCCACACTTGGGTTGGTTTTGAGTTTTTTAAGCAGAGAAATAATGAGCAGCAACACAGGTATCTATTCAGTCTGCAGTGTATTTTTCTTGTCTATTTTCCTTTGCAGTTGCCAAATACTGCTCTTCCAGGAGATCAAAACCAAAGAAGGGCTTTTACTCTCTGCTGTATCATGTTTCTGGTTTGCAAGTGATATGCCTCGAATAGAAAGAACCAGCATATGATATACTTATTAATTCCTGGAGGACCACCCACTGTCACAGCTGAAGTTCAGCAGCAAACCTCCCAGTGAAGAATCAGTGTCCAACAGCAGAGTTCTCCTTCACCAACCTCCACTCACATACAGTATTACCAGCTTCAGCTGGTTGTGAAGATTTTGGGACTGCTCTACCGTCTTGTTTCTATCATCCTCTCCAAACCTTTTAAAGTCCCAAATTACATAGTCTGTTGCCAGCTGCCACCTTTGATTATTGTCTGAGCTGTATGTCTCATACTTCAAGGGTCAGGTGTTTTTCCTCATTACTGTTTAGACGCCTAATAGACTCTATCCACATCTTTTTATCTATTTATATCTAATTTTGCTTATTGCCAGTGTAGTCCCTATCTCTAAGAACTGAAAATAATGAGCTTGAGAGGAAATACATGCATTCCAGTGCCTTCAATGGCCTTGAGCTGTTAATTTTCAAGAATTTTCATTTTAAATGATGCCAGGTCAGGATCCAACACTGAAAATTTACAGAAGCAGTAATTTTAAAATACAGCCTCCTCAGTGAGTTTGTGATGTGAGCAACGGTGGAAAGGAAGAAACTGAGATGAACTGCATGCCAAGGGAGCAACAAAGAACACCAAGGATGTGCAAAATTGCATGTGGAAGGATAAAACTGAAGAGAGGCCAGGCAATCAATAATGGGCTAATAAATATTGGGCTGATAAATGAGCAATAAATAATAGCACCCAGATGTTGATGAACTGTTGTCATTTAGTGGTGTCACAGGTGAACCCAAAATGCGCCTTCAGAGTTTTTTCTGGGACCCTGTTTCCAGATGTTACTTCTCAGGGTTTGGATCCAGCTGGAGATGGGACAACATGAGTGCAAATGCTGCCAGTCACTGATGCTTCTTCCTGGAAGGCCATGAAGAGCTATTTTTCTTAACATTTCAAACGAAATGTCCTTGAATTGTCAGTGAGTGTGACAGTGTGATGAAAAGCATTTAAAGCAGAGCTGCCCAGAATGTGTAAGAGGGGACTAAGTCAGGCAACAAAGGAAAGAAAGCAGGACTGTAAATTAGTGAAAATATACTAACACAGAATTTAACATCCCAGTAAGAAACCAGCTGTTCCACGTTCTGCCAGAATACGTCATACATCACTGTCTCCTGTAAAGCTCTTTTTCTTAGGAATGAGAGTCTTTCTCTCCTACTAGACTTTGAATCTGATTTCCAGATTATCTTAATTACTTTCCATCTGAGTCAAGAAACTGGAATGTTTCTCTTGGAATTGGCCAAAATGAGCTTTTTCTTCTCTTCTTGGAGATTCACTTCTTTTTCTGTATGGAGTTCAGGAGGTGCCTAGTCTTAAAATCTTCTGCAGCTGATGGGTTTCAATGGCACCTTTGAAAACACAAAGCTTTGTCCAAACAAACCTTTGGCTATGCTGCAGATGAAATGCATGAAATAATCCCTGTGAAGCTGCCTGATTAGACAAGTATTTTCCTGTAAACTTAAAGGAAGGAGAGTATCCAAGTTCCCTGGACAACTCTGACCAATTTTGCAGTTATTTCTGTGGTGATGGTGGCTGATGAGGAAGGAAGTGAACAACAGGGCGATGCATTGAGTCGCTTATCTCTGTCATGTCTTGATTAATTCAACTGAAAGGCAGAATCTGTAATTGAACATGGGGTCCTGGGCAGAAGTCATTAACAGACAAATGCTTTGATGGGAGGAGAGCAGATAGGGCAAGCCATATTCAGTATGTCTGCATTGCTAAGTATTACATTTACCTAAGCACTAAGGAGAAAAAAAATAGAAAAGAGAAATTATCTTCTCTCTGGGTTTAAGATATTAAAGAGAGGCTAAATGAACAATTTTGGGCTCTGGATAACTTGCTTACATCAATCATTGGTGAAAAGGAGGTGTGAATCTTATTTAGTGTATCATTTCCTGGAATGGGACTTTGGGCTTTTTACTATGGAAAATTGTTCCCTGAAAATAGCTGCTTTATTGGTGAGATTAGTACCATCCAGACTTAACTCCCTGCTGGAATCACTGGTGCCTTTTTAGAGTCACAGGACAGCACTTGGCTATTATGAGGGACTGTCCTTCCTCTTTCAGAGGTGCTTAAAACAGGGAGAACGTACCCGGGTGACACAGTGATATCCATGGGACTGGATCTATCTGCATGCTGGGGAACAAGATGATCGCTCCACTTTTGTCTGAGATAATTTGTTTCGCATTCTTGTTACAAATGTAAATCCTTAAGGGGAAAGACTTCCTGACTGAAGCTACATTTGTTCTTATTATAGAGCCATTTCCCATCCCGTTGTGCTTAATTTACTTTCCTAATGTTGTCAAGTTGTTCTCAGAATTAGAATCCAAGTATGACTATACCAAAAATATCAGTCAGGACCCTCCAAAGCATAAGCAGTCTAAAGCTCATGTAGAATCACTGTCCTGGAAACTAGTGAATTACTGGAGAGAATTTTTTTAGGAAAAGATAGAGCTATTTTTGAATGTTCTTTTAAAATCATTGGGTGTATAAGAATGGTTGCTTCTAGATCAGGCTTCACTGGAAAATGGAGCCCAGTCACACATATATCACACAGGCTGACAGCTCACATTCTACTATCTTTCCTTAATGCTGCATTTCCAACTGGTAATTATTTTAATAGGTGATTATTCCGGTATTGAGCAGTTCAAGGAATATCTGATACAAGTAGGCAGGTGTGACTTTTATAAACATTCACTTCATATAAATTTGCTGTATAATTTACCATATAAGTCTCTGTGATAAATCCCTAGAAAATGATCTGAGTAAAATCTATCATTTTACCTCCTTTGAGATACTTAAGTCCATTAGACAGGGTTCTCCATTCCCTCTTTAATTATTTGTTCTGGCAATAAAACCTTTGATGGCTGTTTAAGAAATAAACCTGGAGTTCAAAAACTCCCAATAGGATCTGTGGTAAACATAATTTCATTATACATAGCACAGAAAACATATTATTCTCTTTGCTGAACCCTTTGTGGTTTATTCAGAAAGTCCTGGAGCAGAGAGAGGAAAATGCCCTCCTTCTAGAGGCTGCAAATTAGATCACAGAATCACAGAATGTTTGGGATTGAAAGGGACTTTGAAGATCATCTGTTTCCGCCCCCCCTGTACCATGGGCAGGGACACCTCCCACTAGACCAGGTTGCTTAAAGCCCTTCCAGTCTGGCCTTGAACATTTCCAGGGACGGGGCATCCACAGCTTTTCTGAGCAGGGTTCCAGGGTCTCACTGCCTTCAATTAAAAGAATTTCTTCCTCATTTTCTAAATGGTCATTAGAGCAGGTGTTCAAGTCTGTAATGAAAAAATTGGGAAATAGGAACTGCTGTAAACCATGGTGTTCCCTCTTCACGGCCATGAGGAAGGAAGGCAAATGCATCAGGACCCAACCCTCTCTTTCACAGCCCAGAGAGGGCGGCTTGGAGAAGGCAATGCAAGGCAATATGAGGCAAGGACAGGAGAAGAGTATTATGGTTTCCAAGTAGAAAAAAAGACACATGAGATCTTGACATTTTATTTTACTTTTCCTTGAATGTATATATCAGCACCAAAGACTAAACTGGCCCATTTGGTATTAAGTAGACCTGCATTGTCCAAAACACTCACCATATTTTTCCAATTCTGGCTACTTTCTTATTTCTGATAATATACATGTGATGCAAATTTGTGATAAATTGGAATAAATGTATTGGTAAGAGAGGACAGCCTTCCCTGTCACAGCAGGAGAAGATAAGTCAATAGAACCATGCGTGTGTTATCAGCTCCCACAAGACAGAGCTTCATAGTCTTTGCTACTGTCTCAATGTGCTCTGCAAACAGAGAGGTCTCCAAGCAATGTGGCTAATGCAACAGCCTTTGTGAAAAGTCAGGTCTCCTCTGGCATACAGTGTCTTGCAAAAATGGACTTTATGTGATTAAAATCAGTATTAAGAAAAAAACAAGTGTGGCTGGCTCAGAACAGTGTGATACCAGCCAGACATGACAAGACATCACTGACTCTTCAGGTGAAAAAGGCCAGCTTCTGTGTATTGACAAAGACATTTGGGGAGAGTTGATTGCCCGAATGATTTGGGCTCCTCTGCTGTTCCCAGACATCTGACATGCAAATGTAGATAAAGTTCATACAGGAGCTCTGGCCCTAATGCAGAGTATGTTTACAGACCAAGTACTCTCCAGTGCCCTGACAGCACCCCATGTAGCCCTGGGATCACTTCAGCCTGCAGTTCTTGAATGAGCAAGAAGTACCTCTTTATCAGCTCTCCAGGAGGGTGCATGATCTTTCCTCACTATTCCTTGCTGAGACTCATTCAGTATCCCAAAGGGCAGAACTCCTCTGGTCATGTTTCATCAGCTTGCTTTGCCAAGCAGATTTCAGACAATTTTTTGATCTGTGGCTGGTAATACAGTCCTAATTAGCCATCATCCAATTCTGCAGCCCGATGTCTTCTGGCTTCAGGCAATGGACTTCTTGAGAGGGCATGTGCCCTTTCAAGAAAGAGGGCACCTGCCCTCTCAAGAAAGAGTGGGGGACCACAAGCTACTGCCTTATTCATCACATATATCCAGATTCACCGGAGTCCCAGTGAGAGCAAGGTGGGATGACCTGACAGGAAGAACTGCTGGTGGTCAACTGCAAGAGCTACACAGAGGCCTCTGGTGAAATCTTATAAGTGGCTAAAACACCCAGCCAGATGGCAGAATTGCTTTCATATCTATCCCCATGGGATGGCATTCCTGAAGCACATGCTATCAGTCCGGTGTCTCCATGTCCTTTTTTCTCAGTAGAAGATAACCTCTTCTATGTCACGACAGTGGTACATTTGTGATGACAGAAAACAAGTGAGTTCTAAGTAAGGCTAATTGTTGCATAATAATGAGTTTCTAGGTAAGGTCTAGTGGCCGGAAGATCTCGTGCTGTACGGAAAGATAGGTTTTTTCCCCCTCCCCTATTGTTTTGATTTGTTAGCCAGGAGCGTTAAGTCTATGATGTAAGCGGACGGAAGCGACGTTGCGGACCTGGGCTATATAGCGCCATGTCACGAGGGAATAAACGCCATTTTGCCGTCCACCACATTGGTGTCAGCGTGCATATGGACTGAGCAGCCTGGAGGGTTGGCCGCCGTGCTGATTTCAAAGATTAGACCGCCACGCTCTTAACTGCAGCAGCTAATAATAGTCTTATAACACCTTCTGTGCTTGCCTTCACTTCTATTTGATGAAAATTACATTGGCTGGACAATTCTTTTTCCAAAGGTCTCAGATGCAAAAGAAATTTCAAATAGTCTGAATGTCTGAATGCATCTAATAAATGTTTAGAGAGCAGCTCAGACATGAGAGGTGCACCTATAATCTGACATTGAGTTTCAAACCCTGTTCACACTACAGTTTACCAGGCTAAGTGTATGCTTGTCCACCAGCTGTGCAAGGGGCTGTGTTCCAGCTTTCCTTGATATCTTAAGTTGTCAGAAGCACCCACCACGATGCTCTCTCACCATGGCAAAAGCACCCACCAGCCAGGATGCAAACAAACAATTCACCAGCTGGGACCATTGACCTGCCTACTTCTGTGAGTTTTGTTGTACAGGCTTCATTTTGAAGAGTATCAATTAAACTACAGCAGTAAATAACCTACCAAGAAAGAGGACAATTTTCCTAATTGTTAGCAAATCTCCCAGGTGGAAAAGTTGTGGAAGGAGCAGAGAGGAGAATCTGGGTATCACTGACCCTGCCAGGATGGCTGTTTGTGTGAATATCACTGTTTTAAGTCTTATGACAACAAAACACATCACATTGCAGCTCCAAACAGCACTATCAGGCAGCTCTTTTGGAGGAACTGAAGCTGTGTGGCATCTGTTGGCCAGCCACGGCTTGTCTTTAGCTTCTCAGCTGGAGAAGGGATTCTCATTAAGCCTGTGTCACAGGCCTAGTTTCTTAATTTAAATTACAATTCAACAGAAGTATTTAAACTCAACAGATGTCTTCCTGTATGGACAGCATCTGAAATTATGCTGGTGCCATGAGTACTGATCCTGGCTGCAGGGGTCTCTGGAACATATAATTTTCTGCACACAGGCCCAGACTTGAACTGAGCCATAAGAGATCTGCTCATCTTGTCAGGACTGTCTGCCCCTATTCCAGTCTTGGAACTGTCTGGTCTCAGTATGAAATCTCTCTATTGTGGTGATCTATCCCCTCTTCTCCCAAGAGGCAGATGTGTGTCTAATAGCTCTTCTGTCCTCTATCACCCGAACCACTGGAACTAGGCAGCTACTGCTGCACCAGATGCCTACAAAGGTTGTTTGATTTTACCTTACAGTCAGTACAGGCCTCTTTTAAGCTTGTTTGGAAAAGCTGCTGCAGATGCAGGTTGATGCTGAAACTTCTTTAGCTGTTGGCATGAAGTAATAACATGGTTAATGTTGCCTAGGGGATTAGCTGGACACTGCAATGTCTCCTGCTGCTTCTTGATGCTCTTGGCTTGTGTATCAGCTGTAATTGCTTTCCCTGGCATCGAATCAGTGTTAAGCTATGGCCTCTCTGACACCCAGTGATGTCTCTCACAGCAAAATTAAAAAAAATCATTTCTGTAACATTTAATCATGAAACCTGCTTGTGAATTCTCCACACTGTGCTGGGGTACATAGGCCTGTGAAAGCTTCCTCAATAGAATCAACCTTGCAATGAGAAAAAAAAAATCCTCTCTCATGAAATATTAATTCAAGCTGCCAGCATCAGCATTCTAGGATTCTGCTTTCTCAAAGTCATCAGGATGAAGGAAAACGTATTTTCAGTCTTTGGCTCACAGTACAGAACTGAGTTGCTCAGCGAGTTGTTTGTCAGCCTGATCCTTGCTGAAACTGCTCAAATTTTATTTTCCACTTGGTCTAATCATCTCCAGCCTTGAAACGAATTGTTCTGGAGCCGGTATCTGGCAGTGGGAGCACCATGACCTCGCAGGCATTGTTAAAGCAGGGTTCCTGCAGAGACCGTTCAGAGAACTCTCTCATTCTCTCTCCAAGTTTGTTTCCCCGCTGTCACCATGTAACATTTTCTTGTTTAAATAAAAGCTGACCATCTGGTCTTGCCTCTGCAGTGTGCTTCTAGTCAGCTTTTAGCAAACCAGCCTGAGGAAGTGCATCACTTTGTGGGAAAAATACCGGCAAACCTCACTCCCCACCAGCCAATAAATCAAAGCTCACACTCCAGCACCCTCTGGCAGGCTGGTGCAAAAACGGTGTTCCTGCAAAGGGGGAAGGAAATCCCTGGGACACACAGAGAATAGTAACAAGAAGAGACTTGTGATCAGGCATTCCTCAGCAATAACAGTGTTTCAGAGGTTCCTGCCAGAGCTGCTCAGGGGAGGCTGCAGCGCTGCACAGAGGCTCCCACTATACAGGGCTAAAAAGCTAATGATCAGCTAAGGCTGAAAGAAGCAGCCCCTGTCAGCTGCCTCAGCTCTGCGTGGTTACTGAACACCATGTGGTGCCACATGTGAAATAAAATGGAAAATGCCCCTTGTGAAAGAGGGAAGCCATTCAAAGAAAAGACATGGCACAAAGAGGCTGCAGACACCACAAAGAGAGGGGATGGTGCTTGTAATTTGAAAGGAGATGCAAAAACCTGCAGCGGTTCCATCATGTTGCAGCATTGACAGAGGCTGCCAATAACAGCTCCAGAGCACAAATGGGTGATCAGCCCCAAATCAAACGGCACCTTTGTTAATTTTATATTGGAAATAGATGTCTGAGCCAGCATGATGGCAGCAACAGTTTTATTAACACTGGCAGAGACAGCATAGATAACAGAAGACATTCAGTAAACCCCAAAGACTTAATAAACTAATTTTTATCAAGGAAGGGTGCAAGCTCAGATAATACTGAAGTGAATGTAAATTTCTTACAATCAGGAATGTCTACATACAGAAAATTTTATATCCTTATTATTTGGAAAATCTTACATGCTGTATTTCAACAGACAGGATGGGCATGGAAGAGAAAGGAGACAAACAAATGAGAGATCAGGACTGGGGAACACACTAAAATCTCTGCTGATGGAGAGATTTCAAAGTATTCCTGTAAAAGTGTTGGAAGGGAGGCCTTTCACTGCATGCAAAGGGAGTAGTTTCTTATGGCTATACTTGATGCCAGATATTTTTCTACACTTGACACTTCACCATCAGCAGGTCTCTGGCAAGGCTGTAAAAAACCAGCACATGTTTGTTCACATGCAGCACTCTCTTTGGGAGGTACTGTTTTCTCCAAATACCACTGAATTTGCATTCAGCAGCCCAGATGTTTTGACAGGCAAACCAACCCTCTTTTGCTCCTCTTTCTCCAGGGTGGGGTGGAGATTGACCTTACAGTTCTTCTAAAGAGCACATCAAGTGAACAGCTATCAGATCTAACACTGGTAAAGCTGATGATGCATTTGGGCTAAAAACTTATAACCACAGAATCATAGAATGGATAAAGTTGGAAAGGACTTTTAAGATCATCTAGTTCCAGCCCCTCAACTTGACACAAGTCGACTTCATTCTGCATTTTTTTCCTATAATAAGATCTGGGAAAGAAGAAACTGCCAGCACACTGAGTTGCTCTGACACCAGCTGGAACACTTAGGTTAAAGCAAAGTGATGGTAATGGAAGACAACTGCAATATGCTTGTCCTACCCAATAAATAGATGTACAGAAAAATATGTGCCACATCTTCCTTAAGTGACACCTGGAAGCTGCACAATGCACAGACTGAAAAAATGGGATGTAAATCTTATTCAGGTGAAGAAACTGAAGGAGTCACTTGAACTCCTGCTGCAAGGGCAACCACAGGTTCACTGAGGTAAGCAGAGCTAGGGGATAGGTTTGTCCAGGGTGCAGGTATTTCAGCACAAGCACCAACACCCACAACTCAGAAATGAACAGGACATTTTAAATCAGTGAGGTTGTCTATTTATGCTGGAAGTTATGTGTTATGAATTGTCTTTGTTGTTACTTGCTATTATATTTGGCTTGGGGAAAAAAATAAAAAAGAGCAGGGAAGCTGCCTTGTTAAGGAAGCCTGGCAAGAGGCAGGCAGAAAAAGCTGTGCTTGCAGAGATGTGTCACACAGCCTGAAGCGGCTGGACATCACGTAAGGCTTTGAAAGGAGCGTGTCCCCACCAGTGTCCTTTGCTAGGACTGACTGCAGAACGTATTTAGCTTTCCACCATTTAAATGCACAAATGACTGCTCTGTGACTCAATTAATAGCTCTAGTGCTCCTGGCCAGTCTCTCTCCCTTCAAGGGCAAAAGGCAGCTCTCCATGATGATTAATGCTCCTGCCATGCCACAGACTTGCTCTGATTTTTGTGATGTGGCACTCCAGACCCAGAGCTGGTACTGGCCTCTCAGCTGGCTCTTCTAGACCTGCCTACCCACTACCTCCCCTCTGCGAGGGCAGCACATCACACATCTCCTTCCTCAGAAACAGACAAAGAGCCAAACCACTCTTATTTTCTGTGAGGAAAACTGCTACATTTTCTGATAAAACTGAAGTTACTTGGAATCAGTTAACTACCTCTGAGAAAAACATGTCCCTGAAGACACTCATCTTCTTTCCAAGACCCTCTCTCAATTTCTTTAAGTTATTTTCTGACACCTCACTGAGTAACTTCAGTAGGATTGGAGCCTAGTGTCCTCTGGTCCCTGCAACCCATAATCACCAACATGAACTGTTATGAGCTCTGTCACAAGCTTCCGCAGTCCCAGGACACCAGCAATCATTGTGTCTTTAGGTGTGAATGCAGTAGCTCCCTGGTGTGTGTCAGAGGAGCAGTGATGGTTTTGTCAGACCTGCTTGAGGTCACAGCCATATATCAGATGCTGGATCCCCACAGCATGGACTTTTCCAATGATAGAGACATGTTTTCATATGACACTTCTTTACCTTCCAAAGACAGAGAGAACCAGACTTGTCTGGGGTAAAAACATTACATGAAGGTATTAGGCATTTTATGTTTGAACTTAACTTTGCCAGAACCAGAGAAAGGAAGCATAATGGGGGAAGTTAGAGACTATCAACACCAAATTTCTACACTACAGAAATGGCAAGGACGAAGATCAGAGCAGCCTCTGCTATCAGAAAGACAAATTATGTTTATTGAGATACTGGAGTCTCTCAACATAATATAATTGTCTCATAATATTGTGCTCTGGAGAAAAAACATTAAATGCTACCAATGGGAGGGGAAGGCTGGGGAATTTCTAGATGGCATCGCAACTAGGGTGGAACACAGAAATTCCTCAGCAAACCACCATGACATCCCAGTAGTCTGCATCCAAAATGTGTGCATTAAAATAAAACCATATTACAAACCTAGAAGTGTGAAGCAAGTAACTAAGAACAAGCCAAGCCTTCTAATGCTGCAAAACTGTCACATTAGGAAAATGTAAAGAGCTATCATCATGTGTATGTAACTTTATGCTTTGTTTTCATTGTTATTCTCCAAGGGTAACACTTGAAACTCCTTGAAAACTTCATAAAACATTGATTTCCTGGCTGGAGGTAACCATCTCAGAGCCATGGGATGAGAGAAGCTCATGATGAAACAGAAGGCACGGATTTTGCAGGAGGGGCAGTGAGCAGAGATAGTGGAAACATATTCCAGCCTGAGAAAGATGTCCATATGAGCTTCTCACAGCTTTGGTATGGCACGGTTTGAGGGAAGGAGGGAAAAGAAGGAAGGAATCTCAAAGACACTACTTGGGAGAGTCTGTTTACAGACCACAGAAGATCTAGGCCAGTTTACCTGGCAACAGAAACACTGTGAGACTACAAAGCAGAGGAGAAGGACACAGTCCTGAACTGTTTCATCATGGCAGGGTTACTGAACATAAAAGAAAGATTTGGTCTCATGGGCTGGAAAAGTCTAAACAAGTCACTTGAAGGAGAGGATCTGTTCTGAAGTTTTTGAGTTTAGCTTCAGAGACTCAAGAAGGAACAGATGCCAGACCCTTGCAGGGCCACCTGCAGGAATGATGTAAGCACTCCTACTCACCACTGATGGCTGTACCCAGAAAAATGTGGGACCTTGGGACAGCACAAGGTCAGCAACAAGCAGCAAAGAAAGACCCTCCAGCTTTTTTACCCCTGGAAGAAGTGTGGAAAATCAACCAAAACTGAGAGACTTCCAGCATTCAGCCTATGAAGTAACATCAGAAGTAAAAGGGATGTAGAGTGTGTGGGAGTACAGATCACTGCAGAAACTGAAGAGGAAGGGAGGTAGATGCTCCTTCACTGATGGAGACTGTAATGGCATATATGAGGTTGTTTTGCCTAGGTGTGGACTAAGATGATGCCTATGGCAGGGGGGTTGGAACTCGATGATCTTTCAGGTCCCTTCCAACCCAAACCATTCTATGATTCTATGATTCTATGAGCAGGAAGACTAGGAAGGTCAGGCTGTGAGCTGGTAACCTCAGCAGCCATGTTTTTGACTGAGAACAGAAGGTGCCTGGTTCACCTGGCTCAAAGCTTGGCAGATCTGTAGACACAGGGAAAGGAAAGGCCATGTAAGACTATTTGAGGGAGGGATTTTAATTGTGGAAATACCTTACTACTCTAAGGGTGATGCTAGAAAGAAAGATGAAGGACCAAAGAAAACAATGAGATTCAAGAGCCCAGGGTGAAGGTTTGCTGCTGATATCAGAGGAGATAAACTGACGCCTCTTAGTGTAGGTCAGGTGGCATCTTTTGTGGAAGCTGGGACAGATCTGGACCTGGAAGGATCTACTTTTCCAGAAAATAGAAAGAGTTTTCAGAAAGACAGAAGGGTCTAGGTACGGGAATATAAGCAAAGAAAGAAGTTAGTGCAGAGGAACAAACATTTGGAAAACAAGAACAGACTGCAAGCTGGTTAGCCCAAATAAGAAATAGCTTACCTACGTGAGTTCCAGCTGCAAGGGGCAAGAATGAGCAGTGGAGGACACTGACACTGCTCCTCATGAATCAGTGGGAAGAATGAAGGGATATCTGTGAATAGTGTGCAATTTTGGAGGGCGGAGGATGGACAGATGTCAAGTTTCAAAGCTTGTATACCTTCTGGTATAACCTCTCTTACAATTAACCAGGTTCAAGTAAAAGCTGCAGTAATGGCCTCTTTCACAGGCAATGGGCCATCTTTGGGAAACCTTCAATATGGAGGAAGATCTTTTTCATTCAGGGGCATTCTTCCAGGCAACATCCAAGTGGACTGTTCTCACGACATCAAGAGACAGCTTTGCAACATTTTGATTTTGGCAAATACCCCATTTTGTTGCCAACTCTGGAGGAAATCTCTGCAGTCTCCCTGCTCAGCATTTCACCTGGGCAAGACTTGGCAGAACTTGCCACCAACATGAGCCCCCACCAGCACCCTTTGAACTGTTTGCATCTTGTTAAAACCAACCAAAACACCTTATTTCACCAAACTTCAGGCTTTGGGTGGGAATGACTTTCCCCTTACATGTTTACTGTGTTGTATCATGGATGTAACATCATTTCTGGTTGAGAATTGTAGCCACCACCTCTAAAGAATGCAAGTGTTCAACAGTTACAGGGGGTTGGGGTTTTCTCTCTGCTTTATTTTTATGACAGCAAAGGGGAGTTTGTAGGGGTTTTGCTGGTGTTTCTTCATCAGCCCAGTGAGAAATTCCACCTTGGCTGGAGAATGTGGGAAGAGTTTAAGACCTACAGAGGTATTTATAAACCAACATCTAACTGAAATAATGGAATTTAGGTGCTCAAACGTCTTCCAGGGTGCTTCTTGGGGAGGGGAAGATTTGGGAGCAGCAGGTCGGGCCGAGGAACCAAGGGACTGTCCTTCTTGAAGACAAGAGGTGTCTCCTGTCATAGCTCTCCATAACCACTGAAGAGCTCAGGAGAGGGGATAACCAGAAAAATAAGGTGAAGCCCCCCCAAAGCTAACCAAGGCCTGAGCCTCGCGGAGGATATACCTTCTCCGGGCTCAGAGTGAGGGCTAGCACCGTCTTTCTCCCGCAAGCCTCGGCCCCCACAGCCAGGGAGAACAGGGGAGGCCGCTGAGGTGCAGGCGGGAAGGCGACGGGTGGCGCCGCGCGGNCCGGCGGCGGTGGCTGCCATCTCCCGCCTGGCAAAAGACTGGGGCACCGGGTGGGAGGAAACAAACAGGCTCGTGGTCGCGACACGGTCCAGTGAGGACCCAGCTCATGTGTTTTTAATAATTAAGCAGTGCAATGGTGGGCACAGGCAGGGCTCCTGCCTTGCATTGTGGCTTTCCCGGCATTTTTTCCCAGACCTCTGTCTCGTATCCAGAGACCACCACTTCACAGAGGGACAGTAAGAAAGAATTTGGCTTGGATCATCGAGAGAGATAACAAAGTCTGCGTATGACTGCAAAGATTGAGCTGGAAATAAAATAAAAGAAGCAGCAGAAGAGTGCACTGAGATGTATTTGAGCAAGATGACAGACTTGCAGGCTGGTAGAAACCAGATTTGAATATGGACGACTACATCACATACAAACATCTATGCTGGCTCAGACTGAGCATCTGTCTTCCGCTGTACCCACCCTGCTTCCAACAGCAGCTATGAGGAGATGCATAGTGAAAATAAGAACAGTGTAAGAGTACAATAGATATGTATACACATACACACATTCACCGCAGTCCCGTGGGATTGCTCTCCCAGTGTCCATCTGTTTTCAGTAAGGGCGTTTCCTGAGCCTGACACAGTTTATCTGTAGCTTTTATGGATCCCTCCCTTTGCAAGCACTTGTCCTGGTACCCTGCACACATTTTGCATCTCAGGATATTTACTGGAGTTCTCCACTGACCCACTGGGCACCATGAGAAGGTGCTGCTCCTTCTTAATTTTGAAACTGTCTGAGTGACATCTGACAGCTCCTCATTGTTGTTCTAGAAGAGAAGGGAACACTATCGGTTCATGGGTTCCTCCTTTCCCACTTCTGACTTTACAGTTCTGTTAGCAGATCTCCAGAATTCTGCCATCTCTTTCTGAAGCGAAACAATTCAAGCCATTTAAGCCATTTAAACTTAAGGAATTCAGCAATTCCTTAAATTTAAATCATCCCATATCTCTAATGTTCATCCTGCTCTTCTCTGAGCCTTTCAGGTTCTGGCATCTGCTTTTGGAAATGTGGGCATAATTCTCAAAATTTGAGAATTCAAGGCAGACCATAGTAGTGCTGTCTGTACTGCTACATCTTCCTTTCCTAATGATGCCCTTCTTTGGATTTATTTTCTTGATCATTAAGCGATGATGATACACTGACAGATAAAAACACAGAGAGAAAGCAGTAAGACAACAGAAGAGTTGAGTAAAAATCCTCTGTGGAAGGACGTTGAATGCTGATAGCATTAAAATGGAATGAGGAAAAGAATAAAAAATATCTTTCAGGGTTGGTGGGTAGATTTGCATGCTAGACAGGGAAAACTTAAGTAAGGAAAACCTGGATGAATGGCTATGCAAGGAAGGATGCTAGGTGTAAACAGTCTATGGGAACGGATAAAGAGGTCAGTTGGCCTGGGCAGCTCTGTTTTGAAGGTCAGAAAACGTAAGAATTCAGCACCAAATGCCAAAATTCAAGCTGAGTTAGACCTTGCAAAGATCTGTGAAGATAAGTGCTTAAAGGTTTGGTAACTGTATAAATAGAAACAAATTTAAAAAGGAGGAAGTAGGGCTGCTGTGTACAGAGTAGGAGGTTGAGATCAAACACTTAGATCACACTTAGATCACACTTAGATCAAGAGCCAGACCCAAGGGGGCACACAGGGCTGTAATGCCAGGAAGTAAATTTGGCTCTGGGAACAAAATTCACAATACTGAAGATGATTCTTTTGTAGAGTAAATGAGAGACATTTCTGTTCCCAGTACTAAAATCAACCACTGTGGTGTCTGAGCTGCTAATGAGGAAATGCCAGACCTCTCTGAAACTATCTTGGCTTTTTCTGTCAGTAACAAAACTTCAAGTCTCTCTGGCTACATCAATTTAGTAAATAAAATATGGTAAGTGGTCAGGATGGTGTACTAGTTAGTGCTTGCCCATGATGTTTAATAGTTCCTACTACAGGTTTGGTCTGTGCAAGAGAGCCCTTTCCCAGGAAATGTCTGGGCACCCTTTATGGAAGAGCATGGGATTGTTCTTCTCAGCTAGCCATTTGGAGGTAGGCACCTTGCTTGGGACTTGGTTTGGAGAAGAAGATGGTTTTGCTGAGTGGATGCAAGCTGTTATGTGCAGCTTGCCCTCGAGGATAGAGAAAAAGGCACAACTCATCTTATTTAGTAGTTTAAGTTTAGCCTCAGAGATTGGGATGATCTGAATGTCTGAGATGTTACTGACACGGAATAACAGAATGGTTTGGGTGGGAATGTACTTTTAAAGGTCATCTAGTCCAACTCGCCTGCAACAAGCAGAGACATCTTGTGGTCTATCTGGACTTCAATAAAGCATTTGATACTGTCTCCCACAGCATCCTCATAGCTGAACTGAGGAAATGTGGTCTGGATGATCAGGTAGTGGTGTTGGACTGTGAGCTCTCTGAAGAAGTCAGAGAGTGGGATGTGTCAATGTAGGACAGAGTCTAGCTGGAGGCTTGTGTCTACTGGATTCCCTCAAGGATTGGGACTGGGACCAATACTGTTCAATATATTCATCAATGACTTGGATGATGGACTGCAGTACACTGTCAGCAAGTTTGCTGATGACACAAAATGCCAGAAGATTGTGCTACCATCTAGCAAGACCTAGACAGGCTGAAGAGTTGAGTGGGAAGAAATTCAATGAAATATAACAAAGGCAATTGTAGGGTCTTACGTATGGGCACGAACAACTCCATCTGTCAGTATAAGTTTGGGTCTGAGCTGTTAGAGAGCAGTGTAGGGGAAAGGGACCCAGGGGTCATGGTGAGCAGCAGGATGGCCATGAACCAGCAATGTGTCCTTGTGGCCAAGAAGGCCAATGGCATCCTGGGGTGTATTAGAAGGGGCGTTGTCAGTTGAGCGAGAGAGGTTCTCGTTTGTCTCTTCTCTGCCCTTGTGAGACCACATCTGGAGTATTGTGTCCAGTTCTGGGGCCAACAGTTCAAAAAGGACAGGGAACTGCCTGAGAAAGTCCAGCACAGAGCCACAAAGATGATGAAGGGATTGGAGCTTCTCCCTTTCTAAGGGAGGCTGGGCAAGCTGCATCTCTTAAGCTTGGAGAAAACTGAGGGGTTACCTCATTAATGTTCATAAATATGGAAAGGGTGTCAGGAGGATGAAGCCAGGCTCTTCTCTGTGACATCCAATGGTAGGACATGGGGCAAGGGGTGCAAGCTGGAACATAAGAGGTTCCACAGAAATACAAGAAAAAACTTTTTCACAGTGAGGGTGACAGAACACTGGAAAAGGCTGCCCAGAGAGGTTGTGGACTCTACTTCTCTGGAGACATTCAAAACCAACCTGGACACCTTCTTTTGTGACCTGGTCTAGGTGCTCCTACTCCAGCAAGGGGATTGGACTAGATGATCTCTTGAGGTCCCTTCCAATCCCTGAAATTCTGTTTTTTTCACCTGACAGCTAGATCAGGTTGCTCAGATCCCAATAAAACCTGATCTTGAGTGTTCACCACCTCTCTGGCAACCTGTTCTAGTGTTTTATCACCTTCAAGGTAAATAACTTCTTCCTTAGATCTAGCCAGAATCTCTGCTTTTAAAGTATAAAAACATTACCCCTTGTCCTATCACTACAGGATCTATTAAAAATAGCCAGGATATCTTGAGTGACTTCAGTTATGTTCTGCCAGGGGCCATTAATGACTAGATAACGGGTTTTATTTTTCCTTAAATCAGTAGGAATCTCCTGCATAGTGTATTTGAAGTTTCTTGTATATAACCTCACCATTGGCCTGTCTCAGCCTAATATGTTCTTGTCTGACTTGCTGGTAAGAATTCTTGAGACAGCAAGATACATGGCTCTTTACATCAACCCATTTA
Organism: Turnix velox; assembly: GCA_013400935.1. NCBI lineage: Eukaryota > Metazoa > Chordata > Aves > Charadriiformes > Turnicidae > Turnix > Turnix velox. The sequence continues at coordinate 208,933 of VZTY01034423.1, forward strand.
AGCAGAGCCCCTAGGTTCAGAGGTGTGCAGGATTCCTGTGTGGAAATGGGCAGCAGGAGAGAGGTACCATGCCACTTTCTTTGTGACCAGGGCAGTCAGATTGGCAGAGAGGAATTCTAAGGGTTCAGTTTCTGCTTTAGTGCCTGAAGGGGGACTACAGGAAAGATTGGGAAAAGCTAGAGGATAAGTAGTGATGAGGGGTAACAGTTTTAAACTATAAGGAGGAATGTGGGGACCAAGGAGGTAAATCCCTCCCCACTGTAAGGGCAGAGCAAGTCCGAGAGTGCCTCCTTAGACTGAATGAGTACAAGTCTACGGGGCCAGATGGCGTGCATCCCAGGGTCCTGAAGGAGCTGGCTCAGGTGGTTGCCAAGCCGCTCTCCATCATATTTGATAAGTCGTGGCTGTCAGGTGAGATCCCAGATGACTGGAGGAATGGTCATGTCACTCCCATATACAAGAAGGGGAGCAGGGAGGACCCAGGGAACTACAGGCCGTTGAGTCTCACCTCCATGCCTGGGAAGATCATGGAACAGATCCTTCTGGACAACATGCTTGATCACATAAAGAATGAGCATGTGATCCGAGACAGCCAGCACGGCTTCACCAGGGGAAGGTCATGCTTAAC
>VZTY01034423.1:209865-255750 GCA_013400935.1 Turnix velox
CTGAAGGGAACCTACACCCAGGAAGGGAGTAAACTCTTTGAAAGGGCTGACAATAGCAGGACTAGGGGAAATGGATCCAAGTTGAAGGAGAGAAGATTTAGGTTGGATGTTGGGGGGAAGTTCTTTACTAGGAGAGTGGTTAGGTCCTGGAACAGGCTTCCAAGGGAGGCTGTGGATGCCCTATCCTTAGAGGTGTTCAAGGCCAGGTTGGACAGGGCCCTGGGCAACCTGATCTAGTAAATGTGTTTGTTTGGTGGCCCTGCTAGGCAGGGGGGTTGGAACTACATGATCCTTGAGGTCCCTTCAAACCTGGGTCATTCTGTGATTCTGTGAGGTAGAACAGAAAGAAAATTAGTAAGGAAATGCTTTGTTGTGAGGTTGGTGAGACACTGGAACAGGTTGCCCAGAGAAGCTATGGATGCCCCATCCCTGGAAGTGTTCCAAGGTCAGGATGGATGGGGCTCTGAGCAACCTGGTCTAGTGAGAGGAAGCCCTGTCCATGGCAGGGGATTTGGAACTAGGTAGTCTTTAAAGTGCTTTCCAACTCAAAACATTTCATAATTTCATGAATAATGATTCTGTGACACATTTATTTCAGATACTAAAGACCCGTAGATCTACTTGAGGGTGACTTGAATCAGTATTTTGAATCTTAGGGCTGACCCTTACTGGAGAAATGTTTTATTTCTGAGGCTGAACTTTGGAATAGCCCTGCTACTGTTCTTTACAAGGGGAAAAAAAACTAAACAAACAGAACTTTTGGGCCCCCTGGAATCCTAACTTAAAGTAAATCACAGGAGTTATATTTATCCTTTCTGCTTAGGAAAAGATGAGAAGAAAGGCCTGGCCAAGTAGAGTGGACAAACCCCAGCATATAATTTGAGGGAGGCATTTAGATTAAAGCCCATTCAGTAGCTACTTTAAATTCAGCAGAATCAGAGGGTGTCTCTTCAGGTGGGAAAATGAATGTTTCATCCACTTAAGCATAAATCAAGACTCTACCATATTCCCTAGAGAGGTTACATGGGTGTTCTCATGTGTCTTTGTCTCCAGTACACTGAAGAGTGTGACAAGGGAAGTCCTGCAATAGACTGTGATGAGTGTTCTTCTGTGGGGCATGGCTTGTCAGGAACCAGCTGTACTTAGTGCAGGGAGAAAAGTGCCTGGTCTTGTCCTGCCAACCAGTGAGCCATGTCCAGGCTCAGCTACAAAAGAATAGGATGGTGATCACCTGGAGTTTCTAGTTGTGCATATGGGATGTGATGAATCTGCAATGCATAACATGATATCAATAGTAAAGCTGTATTAAACTATGGTAAGATTATCTATATAATTGTATGGTTTGTAGGTCTTGAATACTTTATTTCTGAGGATGTGTTCACTTACTAGTTTTAAATATGCAATTCTGATTTCTCAAAAAAACACACCAAAGTTCCCTGAAAATGAAAAATAAATCACCTGTTCCACAACATATGGAAAGTCCATTTGAATTAAGCCTATTCTTCCATTTTTAATAAAAGGACAACATATGTCACCGACATTGTGGTTTTCCCTAGAAAACTGTCTTAACATTTCTCAGAATCCTCTGGCATGCCTGGCTGTAGCCTTTTCCATGCTTCGCCTGTGAGTGATATCATTTCACAGCTTGGAAAATGCTACATGACTTTGCCAGAAACAATGATCTTTCAAGAGCAGAAAGTACAAAAGACTTTTTAATCTCTGTCACTTTCAGAGAGCACAAACCACATGAATTATACTAATAATTTTCAATAAAATCATGGCTTGCTTCCCCCAAAATAAACACAAGATTCTGAAGGAAGTCCACTACACCCATTATATTCTAAAGGAAAAAAGAAAAGAAAGAGGGAGAAGATGAATGAGAAAACTAGCCCAAGCATGTTAGCAGGTGAAAGAACAACATTGTTAAGAATGGGACTAACCCAAAGCAGTAAGAGGATGTTAGCTCTGGTTATTTTAAGAAAAGATTAAAGGGTGGGATTGAGGGTGGTGGCTTCAGATAAAAGTCGTCTATAAATGAGTACAAAAAGCCTCACATGACACCACCACCTCCCACAGCTTTGGGCAAGCACATTCCAAGATGTCTCTTTAGATTTGCAGCAAAATGATGAAAACGCAGAGAGCACTTGCCACTTCACTGTTGTAAGTCTGCAGCGACTGTTCTTGGCATTCACATCGCTCCTTGTTTTCAGCATTGCAGAAAAGAAAATCGGCTGAGAGGACTTTAAAATTCACCATCTCATGAAAAGGTGGCCTCTTTGCCCAGCTCTTTTTGCATCAGCTTTGTTCTCTTAATGTTGCTTGATTCCTGGGTCCTTTGACTCCTGGATAAAAACAAAAGGCCTTTAAAAATAGCCATCCAAAGAGTGATTAAGTTAATGGATATTCCTTAGCTTTGTTTAACAAGTACAGGCAAGAGTCAATGTCATACTATTTGTATTTTGTCACTGTCTTGGCATGGTTTAGAGAATGGTACGGACCATGGACCACTTTCATTAGGTGGCTAGGATGCCTTGAGGTCTTTCTAAATTATTACTCATCTGGTGCACTTTAGGCATCTTCCTCTGAATGAGATGAGGTTTGGGACAGCACTGAGGATAATCAAAAGAATGAAATAGCTTTCGTGGTAAGGAGGACAAAGTTGGCTTGGACTTCCCAGAATAGAAGGGAAAATCTTGCAAAATATATATTTGATAAAGACATTTAAAAGCCTGCAAAAAATAGCAGCAGAAGTAGGGATGAATTGTTTGCTGTCTTCTCCAGGGCAAGAAAAAGAAAGCTGGTTAAGGAGCAAGTTCAAAAGAAACAAAATGGTATAGTATGGAATTTTGAGTCACAAGATGCTATAAATGCTAACATTTTGCATGAGATCAAGGGAATCTGGACAATTTAACAGATAATAAAGGACATAAAAGGCTACTACACAGAAGGCCAGCATTTCTGTCTCAGTTGCAAACTGATGGAGATCAAGAGAGTATTCTAAAGAAGCACCTTCATACATTTGCTCAATCAAAGTTTCTTCACAGATCTGCTTGGACTCAGAACAGCACGTGGGTCTAGGCAGACTATTGGTGTAGTCCAGGCAGCTGTGCTTAAAATCTGAGTTGTGCTCAACAAATGCCTGCTTTTGTGCATAAGAGAAGCTACTGTGATGTGTTCATGTGAAGATGGCTAAGGCTAGGGGAGATGGAGCTCTCATAGCTACAAATGTCACTGAATCTGGATGCCCCTCAGGGTTTTTAATCTGCTCTCCATGATATCCTAGATGAATCTGAATTGTACACAACCAAATTACAAAAGGCAGTATCACCTCTCAATTAAATAGCAGCAGCTGTTATGGATAAATCTGTAGTGGAATTTCATTCATGTAGCTTGCTTTATTTCATAGTGGCCTTCAGTTAGACATCTCCGCCCTAGAGCTAATGCCGGAAAAAGGCTGAGCTGCAGGAGAAAACTCTGGAAAGGAATTTGGGAATGGAACTCATTAATTATGGATGTTTGTAATAAAGATATCAGCACCTAAGAGCAGGCACACTCTAGTGTTGGGAAGTAAATTAGAGACTGTAAGGGTGATATTCAGATCTTGAATGATCCACTAGCTTGGATGTGGACAGTCCCACTTAGCTCTTAATGTTGCTACATCTCCTCCAAGGAAGCTGAATTGCACAATGAATAATCTTTCCCCTCTTCCCTTCCTTCCAGTCCATTCCTTTTGCATGAGATCAAGGGAATCCGGACAATTTAATGGAAAATGAAGGACATAAAAGGCTACTACACAGAAGGCCAGCATTTCTGTGGGGATTTGCACAAAGTTCACCTAACCATAGAGTGCATATCATGAAAGCTGCCACCTGGTGCCTCCTACCAGCAAGCTCTGAGCACACAGCTTCAGATCCACCTCAGTTTTGTTCAGGTGTTACCTTTGCAGCCCTGTCAGCAGATAAGACTCCCCTATAAGCAGGTCAGGGTGACTGCCTACAGCCTGACCATGAGATATGATGAGTACGTGTCAGGTCTGCAGTTTGTCCTTTTGCTGGGAATGTTTACTCACCTGGATGGTGATCAAAGCAACAAGGCCAGGACAGCAGAGAACAAAGGGAATGACATTCCTGGGTTCCACAGATTATCATGAACTAGGGTAAGCTGACCTGCTGCTTAATAAAATAGCAATTAATTATTAAGGTGCAGCAAATTATTTTTAAATATAGAATTTCTTAATTCTAGCAAAAAGAAGAAAATCCCAGAGCCATAATTAGGTTGGATTTTTTGCCTGTTACTTAGTACCTGGTGTTGTTGAGTATCTTCCCCTGGCATAAAAGAGGTTTTCTTTTTCCTGAACAATTTCAGGAGCTCTAATCTCAGACTACTCCCCTCATGTACACAGCCACACCTATTAATAAGCACAGGAGATGAACCAGAGTCTGTGACCATGACAGTTATTGTGGCTCATCCCACGTGGAACAGCTGCTAAAGAAGCACAGCAAGCAGCAAAACATTGTTGGAAGGCTTTCCCTAAATGCTTATCCCAAAACATGCTCCAGCCTTCCCCAGCTTTTCCAGTGGTAACTATTACTGAGCATGGTGTGGTTGTGATTGACATGAAATGATTTCTTTATTCATTATACCCTTGCCTACTTACTCACTGAAGGATTGTTCTACTCCCTTTGCTCTGGGGGAAAAAAAAGAATTCCTTGAGCTTTTTCTTGAATGTGTTTCTTATCAGCCTTTTTTTTTCCAGGATTCCCTCAAGTAGGTGTTTTTTTTTTAAACAGATAAATGTCAAAATAAGCATGGTATTCCAGCTGAGGTTTCAAAACTATAGATTGCAGCTTCACAATAACTTTCTACATCCTACCTATGTTTCCATTAAAATGCAGTACAAGAAAAATGAAGTTGTTTGGGGGATTGGATTTTTTTTTAAGTTACATTACTTTGATACAGTAGCCTCACACAACTTACAGGATCCCCAATAATCCCCTCAACTTTTAGCAGCCCCATCCTGTGGCACAGAGTGGAAAGTCTTCTCACAATAATCTTGGACCTTATGAATAGTAACAGAAATGGGATTTAACCAAACTCTGCACAGATGCCACACTGTTCCACTTCCAACATCCACAATTCTTTTGGGCTGTTTACCCCAATTTCCAACCTAAACCCCCCCCAGCGCAACTTGAGCCAGATTCCTGTTGTCCAGTCGCCTCTTATTTGGGAGAAGAGACCAACCACTTCTACACCCTCCTTTCAGGTACTTATCGAGAGCAGTCACTTCCCCTCTCAGCTCCCTTTTCTCCAGGCTAAACAATCCCAACTTCCCTAGTTATTCCTCATAAGACGTCTTCTCCAGAGCCCTCACCAGCCCGGTTACCCTTCTCTGGACCCGTTCCTGCACCTCAATGGCTTTTTTTTTATGGCAAGGGCCACAGCACTCGCGGTGGGGCCTCAGTGTCGAGCACAGGGGGACGGTCGCTTCCTTTAGTCCTCTGGTTCCTTCACGTTGTTTCTGACACGGGCCGGGATGCCGCTGTCCGCGTCGGCCAGGCGTGGCCGTACTCAGCCACGCGGTTTTACGATGATGTGCTCACCTGGATGTTCAATCGTACTCCCCAGGCCCAAGCCTTCTCCCGCCCCTCCCGGCCGCCGGAAGGGCCTTACCCGCCGCCCCACTGGGGGGCGGAGGCGGGGCCCGCCGGGCCGCTCCGGAGGTGTAAAGAAGAGGCGCGGAAGCAGCGGGGGTGCCCCACCTCTTGTCTGAGCTCGCTGCCACCGGGGTTCCCCTTTGCGGGGCGTGGGTGAGTGTGGGGCCGCACTACGGCGGCGGCGGGCGGGAGCGGGGCTGAGGCTTGCGTCCATCTTGCATGATGCACCCGGAGGGCGCGAACTGCCGGGATCGGATCGTCTGTCCTCCCGCCAAAACGCCCGTTACCCCTTCCGCTTTATTTCCGTGGCTGCCTTGCGGCCGCAGTCTCCAATAGCTCCCTCCCTCTCTGCCCGCGCTGGCGGGGCCGTTTCCAGTCCCTCTGGCTGAGGGAGGATCCCCCCAAAAATGCTGGGGCCGCCCGGCGGGAAGGGCCTTGGCTGCGTGTGGGGCTGGGTCCCGCCCTCTGTTGTGGTGGGCATCGCCACTTCTAGCCGCGTTTTCCCTTTCCCCGAGCAAGTGACAAACCAGGGTGGAGGTGGGAAACCTATAAAAAACAGTGTCTTGTTCCTCAGTTAATCCGTTTCCGTGCTTATTTCTGATGGGCGATGTGAGCAGTGCCGTGGAGAGCGTGTTTTGCCGGGAGGTGAAGGCCCAGGTGTCAAGGAGAACCCCTGAGCACTTTCCCAGGTGATCTTTCCATCTCCCAGATAATTCCTGAGAAACTCCGCTGCCATCTCGGTTTTCTCCTTCAAACTGTGAAGGAGGCAGACGGCTTGACTAGTAGATGGATTTCTTCCATTTTGCATATGTATGTGTGAATGCGGCCGACAGGCAGAGGAAGGGGGGGGATGGACGGACATCCCTAGAAAAACATTACAAGGGATTTTATATATAGCTGAGGTTGGGCAGAGAGATTGGTGCTGCATACTGAAATGCTGCTTAGTCATGCAGTTGACTGCCAGAAGCCTTAGCCAGCTGTAACGTTGTGGTGAATGCCAACATCTGGCTAACCAGTAGACACCTTGCATCCGCACATTGCTGCGGGCTCTGCTAAGCCGTAGGGGGAGACGAAGAAGATATGGTCACACGTGGAGGTGTTGCATGGGAGCCTTGTCAGTAGGACAGTTCTGCTTCTTGAGGCTCTCCATTCAGTGGTGCTTGGCTATCTCCCCTGTCTCCAAGTTAGAAACAAATACAATGAACACCTGGAGAGCGCAGGCAGAGGCTTCTCTTTCTGGTCAGGTGCTCTATGGGCATCTGCAGTCAATTGAAATGTCATTTAGATGGAATTTCCATATAATGAAGAAGAGTGGGTAGCTCAGTAATTTCACAGGATGCACAAAGAAGGAGCAAGCATGTTGATTGCCATAGCACTCAAAAGTTACTTTACTTTCAAATATTTCAGTGTTTTGCATTTTGATAACCTCGACAGCATTCCACTGTATGAATGCTTCAGATAGTCAAATTGGCTTTGAAATAAAAGCATTTTTTGAGCAGGAGGACTGACTGCTGAGCATTCAGTTCCTGCTTTATGCCATTTTCCTAGGCCATGTAGAGCTTTGAGCCTCACTGCTCATAGGCTTGAGCTTATCAGCAGAGACATGTTCAGAAGGCACTTGTTTTGGGTGGACTCAAACAGAAGCCTGAGGCCAGCAAGGCTTCTAATTCAAGTGGTTCAGTTATGAGTGTGATATGTGATTGCACATACAGTATTGCACATATATGCAATACAGTCTTAGAGAGGAATTTGCTCTACAGAAGGATCTGCTTGGCCAATTATCTTGGCAAAAGAGAGAACCTGAAACTCTTTCTCTAGCCTGCATTTTTGTTGACAACTTTGAAATTTCCTCTTTTTATTTTTTGTTCTGCGCAGCCTACTGCCGGAACTGCCAGATTTCAGGTAAGGTTCTTCCTATATTATGTTGTACCTGAGCCAGCTGTCTTTGTTTTAAGTGATGTGACACATGGGCAAAGGCTGATGTGTGCCACTGTAACTGGCATTGAATGCTGTTGGTGGTCTGGTTTGTGCAAGAGGGATGGAAAAGATGTGGTGGTCATTGCTTAGTATCATATGGGAAAGTATTTGAGCACTTTCTCCTTGTTGTCACAATGTCTCTGACTACTTAAATTTACTGAAAACAAAAAAAAAGGGTGAGAAAAAGGCATAGCTGAATCTCTTGATCAAACAAAACATGGGGACTATTACTGGCTGCAACATTCCTAATAACTGCCTGTTTATGGACAATTTGGGGGTGTCAGGAACTAGGAGATGGGCTCCCACCTGTGCACTGTAGTTTATAGAAACTTTGGGAACCAGCCCACCCTGGCAGAGTTGCCCAGAGCCGCCTTCCTTTGGTGGCGGGTCAGTCACTGGTGCCTTTGCCAGGGTTATTGACTCCGCTGGAGACCACCATGGTGATAATGTCATAAATTCTGTGGATATTAGGTGGTACAGGACTCCCTTATTTCAAAGTTTCCAAAAAAATACTATGAGGCTTTTTATTTACTGAGCGAGCTATACTTTTCTTGAAACGGGTTATTTAAGAAGTCATCCACTTCTGAAAGTTTATTCTAAGCTACTTTGGAGTTACAAAAAAATTAAACTGAACAGTGAACTTTTTATTTAACTAGGGTTTGGTACTGATTCAGGCAGACAGTTAAAACCCCCTGTATCACATAATTTATTTATTCCTGGAACCCATTCTGTGAAACGATGTGTTCTCAGAATTAAGTTATGTGTGCCGTGACCTGTATTATTCCTGGCTCATTGTGACCCTGCCTGTCTTACATTGATGAGTGTTTTAATATAGGTGAGAAGAACTGAGCTGTAGGGTGGATGCATGTCTTCTCAATAGGCATAGCTGCAGCCAAAGAAGTTTGCTGCTGGCAGCTGCTCCTGCCATCCTAGTGGCTATGGAAATTGCTGGTTCAGTAGCAGTGTTTGAGTGATCCGGGATGCTGCACAGATAGCTTGGTGCACAGAGGATGATAATGTCTGTGAGGTAGAAGGCGGTGGCGCTACCCATCATTTTAGAATTTTGGAGCATTTACCTCTGCAGCTGGTGCACTTGGAGCTGTAAGGAACCCAGTGTCTTCACTGATACAGTGCTTCTCTGTGTGGTTGTAGTGGACTGTATCGCTTCAGTGGTTTGGTTAAACCGCAGGTGAGTTTGCTTTGGCTGTGAAGTATTTGTGGGGTGTGGTTTAGTGCTACTTTCCATTGCTGTAACATAAATTCCATGTAAAATTGCTTTTTAACTTTACTCATTAAGCCTGCTTATAGCAGGGCTTGGGAGAGCTTCCTTCTGAAGGAAAAGGAGGGCTCTTAAGGTTGTCATATTTGGGTCTTTCTGTGTACCCCGAACTACCTCTACAGCAGAGTTGGAAGGTGGTGTAACTCTGGTTATTGGGGGAGCAGAAGAACCTGCTATGAAATCTGGGGTCAGTTGGCAAAACCAATTCTGGAAAATAAGGAATGAGGGATGGGAAAAAATGTACAAGTTATAAACTGTAACAAAATGGCAAAGGTAATAGGAGTTTCATTTGTGAATGCTGATGTGCAAAGTTTGTTATGATGTTTATGTGCTAGGAGTAAAGTTACTGTGCGAGAAATAACTGAGATTTGATAAACAAGCTATTTTCTTAAGCTGATGAAGAACTTGCCTTTGTCTGAGCAAAGGATTCTTAAAATAAACTTGTTGAAAAAATCACATTGTTGAATTTGTAGAACTAGGTTAGCTTGTTGAAGTGACAAAGTAACCCTTTTCAGCTATTTGATATTTTCCTTCCAAAAGCTTTACAAATCAGGGTGACCTGGAACATCTGCAGTGCAAAGATCTTTATTCTTTGTCATACTTTGCAGTGACAGTCTGCACCTCTTGTGCTTATAGCTTCCAAAAGCTAAGAGCAAGCCATTAAGAAAAATACAGCAAAATCAACCTCATCTCTTCTTCTGTTTTGCCTACAGCAGAAGTAGAAGGGGTTTTTGAAAATTATTGATGTAAGAATCATGTAGTTATTAAGAAATATTGACAGTGAATACGATTGTCACTGTACATAAAAAAGCAAATCCCATACCAAGGGTAGGATCGTAGGGTTGGAAAGGACCTTCAAAGGACATCTAGTCCAACCCCCCTGCAGTAGCAGTGATATCCTGAACTATATTAGGTTGCTCAGAGCCTCATCAAGACTGGACTCAAATGCCTCCAGGTGTGGGGCTTCCACCACCTCTCTGGGCAACCTGTTCCAGTGCCTCACCACCCTCATGGTGAAGAACCACGAGGTCTAACCTGAATCTATCCTGCTCTAGTTTAATACCATTGCCCCTCATCATATGGCTATATGCCCTGGCAGAGTCCGTCCCCAGCTTTCCTGTATGCCCACTTCAGGTACTGATAGGGTGCTATGAGGTCTCCTCACCACCTACTCCAGGCTGAACAGACCCAACTCTCTCAACCTGTCCTCATAGGAAAGGTGTTCCAGCCCTCAGATTATCCTTGTGGCCTTCCTCTAGACTCTTGTCCAGCACAAGACATGGATGCTGTGTAGAGAAAAGGATTATCTTCTAATCACTGCTTGAATTTGGCTGATAAAGATTTGAATAACAGAAGTGCTGTGCTGCTGTGTATCCACCCCCTGCTGACCACAGGTGTGTTAGGCAGACATTTTGGCTGAATACTCTGCTGGAAGAATGGAGCAAAATGTTCTGACATGCTGAACAAGAAGTAAGTGCAACATCCAAAAGTCAGCAGCTGAGTGATGTATTAGGGTGGAGGTGCCACTTCTTGGAGCAGAAAAACAGTAGGCATTGCAGTTTTGGAAATAAGAACTGAGATTACAGTGGGAATTTGGCCTCTAGGATGAAAAGCATAATAAGTAACTGGAGAAGTGCAAAAGCAAAACATTTATACTTTGCTCTGGAGGTGCTGGGATCAGTGTTCAGTCTTCAAACACTTTGATCAGAAAACTCTCTTATTTTTGAGGAACACAAATGTGTTAAAAGGAGCCATTGTTCTTGTGAGGGAAGTGGTCTTTTAAGTTTCTGAAGTCCTAAAGATTGTTCAAAGACTTATACATCTTTTCATTTGACTGCCCACAGAACAACAAGACAGATTCATCTGAGGTGTTTATACATCTCTAGGTTCAGTTTGTTCTCTGTCTTGAGGAAGAGTCCAAGCTCTTGGTGGGGTTTTTATACCTGTCTGCTAAAGCCCTACAGTAACTAGGGAAGGTGGGCATCTCTGGAGGGCTATTCCTCCCATTTCTTGTTTGAAGGGATAAATTTATACTTGGAAGTGCCTGTCTCTACCTATTGGTTGCAGAGAGGGGAGAGATTATCCCCTAAGCCCAAACATCTGGGAGTTGGCTAAAGTTTGTTCAAAGGAATACTAACCATCATAACCCAGTTGGCATGCGGAGAAACACAAGGATGTCCTACATCCTGAGTAAACCTGACTAAGTGATGAAGCCACACTGTTGTGCTTTGGCTGTTCCAGATAACCATTGCAGATGTTAGAGTGCTTTTAAATCTGCTTTTTCCTGCCAAGGACGTACCTGGAGAGCAGAACAGCATGGTACAGGACACCATCAAAAACACAGCAGCAGCTCTTTGCTTTTCATGCGGTTTTTCAGACCCTTGGGGGAAAGTGCTAATTGTCACTTGTTTCACTGTTGTTTTGCTTTAAAATCACATGTATATTCTTTTTTCCCCCAAGTCCTGATGCAGTGGAATTAAGGAGAATATATACAACCAGTAGTTTATTTCCTTCCTGCTGCTGCTTAAAGAGCATAGCAGCAGCAGAGCTTATTATACTTCAAAGTTTCTTGTTCTAGATAAGTGACATGGGGAGAGATGGCACTGCAAAGTGTAGAAATGTATAATGCAACACCTCTTGATGATTGTCATATTTAGGTTTCTCTATGAATCCCACCAGCCCTATAAATTAAGAGTGATTTCCTTTGATGCTGCAATAATGATGTGGAAAAACTTAGTAAGATTCTTATAATGTGTTACCAGACTGAACAGTATTAGTAATTTTCGTCTCAATAAAAATGCTGCATGCTTTCTCCAAACATGGTAATTTTGCTGACAGGGACACAATATTTTTTAAAGAAAGCTGTGGAACTTTCCTCGACTGGTCTATGTGCTAGGTGGCTTCACTTATCCCTGTCGCCAGGTTCTGGATGCAGGTTTTAAAACAGACTAAGCTTCTGCTTAGGGAGTTTGTGGCCAGGGAGGAGCAGCTGTCTATTCCAATTAAATCAGAAATCTTGGGAAGATTTTGGCCTACAAATTGGTCAACTGCAAGGTTGATGGAATCAAATGACCGAACTCTAGCAATCTCAGGCAGCAATGGGAAGGATTTTGTCTTAAGTTTCAGAGATAAAATATCAAGTGGGCTGTGCTTGAACATGTTTTTTCTCCAGCCTCTCTTCATACAGCCTTGGATGTTTGGGTTAGGTGGAGGCAAAACTGCCTTTAGACAACAGCCTCTTTGTCCATTCTGACTTAAATCTGAGTACCTCTTGCTACCCATGTTTCTTACAGTGCAGCCTTTGCTATGTGCTGCAACAAATCGTGGGGACTAGGAGTTGGTCTTGTGTCAAACCTAAGAGTGCAGCCCAGGCATTGACTTCACCCCTCAGCTCAGCAACTGGGAAGCAGGGAGCAGCTAAATGGTGAGCTTGTGGCTAAAGAAAGAGTCTTCCTGAAGTGAATGAATTGCACACCTACTTGCTACGAAATTTAATTCCACATCATTGTTGTACTTCCTTCCTGATAAGATTTATTTAGGTAGAATGAATGAAAACAGACTTCTGATATTTCTATGTGAAACAGAAGTGGTTGGTTGCCCCACTATCAGACCAGTAGAACATCACCCTGGTATAATTTACCTTGCTCTGTACATATCATAGGCTTAAATGCAGCTTTCTGAGGCATTTTCTTGTAAATCTGTCAGTGATTAGAAGCTGCGAACTCTTTACAGTGATGGCTTGTGAGCCTATTTGCAGAATGCTTCTGAGACTAGGTTTTTTGTTGTTTTTTTTTTTTTTTCCCTGCTCCCTAATCAGACCAGTAATGCCATTTCATGTGACTCTTATCAGTTGAGTGCTCATGTTCTTTTGAATGGGGAGTTATATTAACTGTGGTGAGAAGAGCAGCTGCAGAGCTGGACACAAATGGGTCGAACAGTGAGATGAAAGCAGTGTGAGGTTTTAAGAGCAAGACGGCAGGCTTGCACGGGTAAAGCTGCCATGGAAACAACTTGTAATATTTGCCAAGAAACCCCAAACTCGCCATCGCTACTACTCCTAACTAAGTTAGCTCCTAACTAAGCTGTCCTCTCTCCACTTGTAATGCCTGGGAATATTGTGGTGGGCAGCTGCCTGGGAGGGGAGGAAGGTGGGAAGATGATGCAATGTAAGTAGCTTGTTGCAAGCCTGGAGGCAGTACGGGTAACAGGGACTGGCCAAGCTGCCAGTCATGATCAGGATGGTTTGATCTCGGTGCCCTGCACCCTGCTCTGGTGAGGGATAATCAGAGGTTTTCTTCGCAGGCTGGGAAGTGAATCTGATGTCCATCAGCTGGCCCAGAAAGGGGATTAGCCCATGCCTAAAATGTGGCAGATGTTTTTTTCACCCCCTTTTTCTTTCTCCTGCATGCAGCCCCTCTGCTTTACCTTCTCTGCATCACCTCTTTTCACTGTCCTCTGTTCCTGCTTTGCTGTGGCTGGCTGTCTGGGCATGGCTGACGTGGACACATCTGTGGTCCTGGCAGCTCTGCCCAGCCTGGTTCCCATTCCAAAACGATGATCCCTAGTGAGGCATGTGTCATGGCTGGTAGGGGGGTCAGGGAATTGGGACATTGCCATACCCCAGTTACACTGGAAGTGTGGCAACATTATCGATGCTACACATCCCCCCCTGCTTTGATTTGAGCTGTCTAGACTGCCTGAGGGTACCCTTCTGTGGCATCTCTGCTCCTCATGCTGTTTCCAGGCATCTGGGAAACTGGTGTCCCTTCCGAGATGGGTGTTGTTGGCTCCTTCTGCACTGATTGGCCCTGGGTGGTGGATTTTGTCTGATGAAAGGACAGTGCTAGTTCGATCAGACTGTAACATTCAGTCATTGCTTTTAATCCAGTGTGTGTCAGGACACCATCCCTCAGGGGAAGGTCTTCCCGAAGAGCTCTCCAATGGGAATTACTTGCCTTCTAGGCAGTTCTCAATAGTCCTGAAATTGCAGATACGTATCATCCTGTAGGCTGCAGAAGAGCATGCAGGTTTACGCACCCACTGAGTGGGCTGTGAAGCTCTTATTCGTGCCTGCAGTAATGATCATGTGGGGCTTAGAAAGAAGCTGATCCCTCTTCAGCCCATGAATTATGGCTGGAATGTGCGAATGCTGGGCTGAAAAGCAAGCAGTTTAGCTGCTTTCACGCTAGGCTTCTCTTTAGTATGGTGTAAATCGTATTCACAGAAGGCTGTAGAAGGTCCACAGTCATGCAAGTGTCCTCAGAAGGTTGTACTGTATTTTTGAATGCAGCTTGTTTACTTAATGAGAGGTTAACTCTGGTTCCTTCTGAAAAGGGAGCTTTTTATTTTTCTGCTTTGTCAAATTATTATACAACAGCCACATCAGGGTACAGGGCTGACAGATCTCCCTTAGTGGGCTGAGTGGCACAAGTCCTTTGAGAGTGACCTCCAAATCAGCAGAAAAACTCCTAGATTAATTGAAGTGTATTTTAATTACTTTCTAATAGCTTTATTTGGATTGTGGAAAAAACCTAAAGGAGTGATGTAGCATAATTTGATGTTTCATGGAAATAAATGGTTTGGATTGTAAGTGACCTTTGAAGTTCAACTAGTCCAACCCTCTTGCTGTGGGCAGGGACGTCCTTCACTATATGAGGTTGCTTAAAACTCTGCCCAGACTAACACTGCACTTATTTTGCAGGCACAGTTACCTGAAGGTAACAAAGCCTTTCACAGAAGCCTAGTATCATCTTATTATAAGGCATAGGGACAATTTCTGCTCCATTTCCTCCTTGATGGAGTCCATGTCCAATGCAGCCTGAGCTCTCGTTTTTGCAAGCAGTTCCTTTAATGTTTGTTACAGAGCATTTCCTCTAAATATGCTCTTCAGACACTTCCACCTCTTGCACAGAAATGCCATTCCTGCTTTTTCAGTAATTAAAGGGTTCCTTGGCTTTGAGTCAGTAGCTGTTAAGGTAATGAAGGAAGCTCTTGAGACAGCAACATGGTGGTAAGCCATGTGCCAGTGCTGGGACTGTGCCTGTTTGAGAAACATGTAATCCACAGATGTGCAAGTCCACATGGGCCTGATCCATGGTCTTTCATGTCACTCAGGTAGGGTGCCCAAGTGTTGCTGAGCAGAAGTGGCCAAGGTCTGCTGCTGCTGCCTCTTGGCCCTGCCTGCATCTGGAGCTGCCACTGCTCACCACAAGCTCACTGCTTGGAGAGGTTGCATAATCCACTGATTTGTACCCATTTTTATCTGCCTCTTGTCCATACCTGAAAATCCACTAAAATGATGCCATTTGGGTAAGTCTTCTCCTTCTTACAGTCTGTCCATCTGTCTCATCAGATCTGTCCCATGTTCACACAGGATGATGTTCTGCATGAATATTTTGGTTCTTAATCTTTTTGTGTTTTCCCACTACTGTTTTAATAACAAACCTCTGTCTCTTTCTAACTTCCCACCTTATTCCAGGGTTTCTTCTCTAAAGGGCCTTTGGACTGGAGCATGCTGAATGACATGATCAGGTGTTTTGGCTCAGCAAAACTTTCTCTTTGTTTTATCTGGGTTTTAGAAGACAGAATCTCACTTATTTAATATTGTTTCCCAGAGCATATTTTTTTCCTGCAAGGTAACAAGGCTGAGTCCCTGGCAGGTTATGGATAATGTGTCATTTTGAGTATGACCCTGGCAATATGTCTCAGGCTTTCATCATTTAAGATAGCCTTGAGGGTTTATGACAAATTGAGGGAATTAAATCAAGCAATTTTCTTGTGAAGTGTAATTTGAAGCCATGCTGAGGAACTATTTGAGGAGACTGTACTGGAGCTGGTGGGAGACTTTTCAATTAGGTGCTTTTTCATCAGAAAATAGTGATTCATGTAATAAGAGAGGTGTGGTGCCCTTTATCAGCTAGGCAGGAAGACATCTCCTGAACTTCTGAGCCCTGAGGAGCTGTGGATGGCAAATGTGACTCTTTCCTACTCTTCCTCCTCCTCCAAACACCCAGGCGCTGTTTTGAGCTGACAGAGAACCCTCACCATCTGAAGTCTGAGGTATGGGACCTCACCTGAGAAGTGAAAGGCATCTGCAGTGCTCTCAGCCCATCCTGGAAAGCATTCCATCCCTCTCCTCTGCCTTGGCTGCTGGCTGCTATAATTTGCCACCCTCGTGCCTGTAGGCATGGTATTGGATTTGTTTCAGTGGTGCCATTTGCCACGATTCTTCGGGTGGTTATTCTGGTGCAGCTACAGTGGTGCCCATGGTGCCCATGGTAGCCCATGGACACACTCATACTGGGTTTCACGGTTTAACCCTGCCAAAATAAACCTGCTGTTCACCTCAGTCTTCCCTGTCGTGACACAGGACGCTTTGTATCCAGTTTGTGCCCAAGAGATGTATCTTTACCCTTTTTTTGCAACACTTGGGTAGTAGAGGTTCATCTTGTATCACATCCTAGCCTTTCGTCGTGCCTGCAGTTGGAAGGGGAATGTAATATCATATTCCACAACCCAAATTACATGATGTGTGTTCACAGTATCCAAGGAGGGACATTACTGTCTATCCAACCTTCTACCTGTTGAAAGGCTTACGGTAAGCTACTTTTGCTCTTAATCACAACTGAAGGTTTTTGGGCAATGGGCATTGATGAACTTCCATTTTGGAAATCTTGAATTCTGGGAGGTTGAAACATTCCCCTTTAGACTTCTACAGCAATGTCCTTTATTCTGATCAGAAATCACTACCTGTTTCAAAATTAGTTTTATGTATCATCACAGATAACCCAGATTGTTTTCTGCAGGTATAAAGACAAAACATTGGAGTTTAAAGTCTTCCTGCCTTGAAATTTTGGGAAAGTTGAGTCTTCTTGTCTGAATGTGGGGAAGAGGATAGTCTTTGCCGTCTCAGAAATTGTCCTGGGGTGGGAGGGGAATTTCTGACCTTGAAACAGGCAGTAGCTGTGGCTCTAAAAGCAGGCAAGTGAGCTGCAGCACCACATCAAGTGGTGGAGCTTGGGCACTTTCTTTGCATCCACCAACATTTGGCATTCCTCTTTGAGTAACTGGATGCTGTCTAAGTGGGTGGCATAGGGATTAGAGAGAGCACCTCACTGCTCTTAATGCAATGGCAGAAATTCTCCAGGGCTAAGATGCCTAGAGAAGAATGAGACATGCCACCTTGGAAGTGTCTCTAACACTCAAGAGCTTGAGGAACATAAACCTGCACCATCACCAGCTGTCTGTGATAGTGAGCTGGTCCCCCAGCAATATCTCCCTTGTGCTATTGAAGCAGTTGTGCTCAATGGAGTACTATGGTCCCCTCCTTACAGGCAGGGAGTCTTTAATTGGGAGATTAAGATTGTGTTTTGAATATACTACACTGCGTTTGTATGCTGTTATCTCTAAATACAGTATAGTGTGTGGTTTATGTTTAACTGGATTTCCTCTTTTGAGTAGCAAATGCTTTCCCAGTGACCAGTCTTGGTTTTTAAGGACTGAATTGGCAAAGAATAGAACATCTAGTATCCATATATATATACACACTGATGTAATCTACCTTTCTGTAATGTATACTAACATAAATGCATGCATATGCACACATGTGAAAAGTAAAAAATAAAATTATGACAGTGAAGAAAGAACCATTTAACAGTATGTGGACAAGGCGCTCCTTGCCCAGTTAAAATACATCAGAAGGACACTACCCCTTTACACACAGTGAAACTAATGCAAAGAATTACAGTTCCTTTGATGGTAATATCTGTTGTGGTGGGATATCTTCCAGCTAATGCTTGGTCATGTCTTTATTTTCACTAGCTGCCTTATTGGTGTCAGGCAACTGCAAATGGCTATGACCACAGCCTTTGAGTCAGTTCTTGGAACTTGTCCCAAGTGTGTCCTCTCTAAACTGCCTGCCTTGTCTTGTACAACTGCTGGGGGCACAGCCAGAAATACTTTAGGGTCCGATGCCATGTCCTTCGCTTCTGTTTCTAAATTTCTTGTGATAAGTGTTTGAACGTCTGTGAGGGAAGTTCAGCATTTGCTGTTGCTGTCTTGTCTGCCCTGTCACTTGCAGAGTAATGTTAAAAAAAAGCACTGGAGATTTTCCAAGGCAAGAGGTTTTGGAATAACATACCTGACACAAATCCTCCTTTATACTGACCCAGAGTTATCTGTAATGTTAGTGACAGTAGTAGGAATTGATGTTTTCCACCTGTTCTTTTTCTCTGTAGGACTTTTCTGGGAATTATGCTACTTTGGGGACAGAAGTATTGAAATCAGCTTTTCACAAAAAGCTCCCAGAAGAGTTTGTTACCTGTGTTTTAATGAAGTAGTTGGCTTCTGAATGCTTGTTCAGGGAGGTGACTTGTGTTTAAACTAAGAGCAGGGCGAAGCCCAGTCCACACCATTTGCCAAACATACCAATGTGGTACAAGCACAAGCTGTTTGTTCTGCAGAGTCCTGGCAACAATGGTAGAGCTGTATGGGGAAGACAATTATTGAAAACCAGCTGAAAAAGAGTGTGTCCCCAGGATATCATCTGGGAGGAATGCTGATGGTTGTAGGGGTTTCTGAATGTTTTAAAATGAGTGCAAGCATATGTGGGACCGTGTTGAATGGGGATGTCTGCTCATGCTTCCTCTGAGGAGATGCTTGGAGAGTTCAAGAATCAGGCTTGGGTTTTCTTCTCTTTCTTTAGTAGAAAACTTAGATAGTTTGCTTTCATTTTATGCTCTTCTGCAAATTGGAAACTTTCTCAGGAACAGCAAGGCCTTAAAATAGATAAAGAGTGGCTCTCCAGAAGCTGAAACAAATAGTAATTGTTTAGGAAGTGATAGTACTGCTTATGTAAAATGGTGTCCTGTCAGCTTATTTTTACATGTGGTGGTTTATGTTTAGCTGAACAGATGTTTGTTACGTTTTACTTTCTGCTGTTAACCAGATGCAAGATTGCTTATTTTCTTATGGGATTGTTTTGAAGAGTGTCCCTTTTAAAACATTAATGGGGAAGGAAATCTATCGACCTGATATAATAACCATTATGATGTTAACCATTAGATAAGAGGAGGAAGAATATCTTATTTTATTTGAAAATACAATACAGTCAAGGCATAAGAATTTGGACAGGGAACAAAAGTAACAAACATAAAATGCATTGTGAATAAAAGTCAAGGACCAGTAGCAGTGGGTGGAATTCAGCCCCTATTGAAGTTGGTGGGAGCTTTGCCATCAACTTCAGTGGGACAGGATTTCACCCAAGGATGTGGCCCACGAGGATGTGTCCGCCCTGCTAGGTTGTCTAGGTGCGTCATTGCTTCCCGCTGCTCTCAGAGCCCTCAGCTCTTGATGAAACATGAAGGTGTCCAGAGCTTTGGGGTGAAGCCATTTCCTACACAAGATCTGAGTGGCTCAGGCTTCAAACTTGATGTTTCTTATTGGAGAAAGCGGATCTAAAGGAGGGGTGAGAGCTAGGTGTGTGCAGAACAAAGCTAATCTATGTTCCTTTCAATCGAATTTCCTCAATTTGAAGATGGATACGTACCATCTGGTAACATTTCTGGAATAATTTATATTGTTTTATGGGATTAGGACTGTGTCATGCCACAGGAGTACTGACTATGTTCAAAAAAAGGCTCATCGTTTCAAGTATGATTGGGAGTGGGAGTGAAAGGAACCAGCCCAGAACACATTTCCTCACTTCAAAGGCAAGAACGGCTGGTTCAGAAAGCAAGATCACAGCCGGATCCAACTTCTAAGGAGGGAAAAAAGATAATCTCTGCCAAAATCACCCTTTGATAAAATTGTGAAGATAACAAATGATATCAGAAGAAAGGTTTTGGGCAGAGGTGTAATGGCCTCTGTACTGCATCCTGCTAAACCAAAAGATTTTTCTCTTGAAAAAAATCCCACTTGTCTTTATTGAAGGTCTCTTTGCCAAGCTACAGGGAATATGATTGAAAGTGAAAGGCTGATTTGATACCTGCCATTTCAAAAGCATCAAAATCATGAAAGAGATGCTTAGGATGTGGATGTCTGTGAGATAAAGGGCAGTGCTGTGTGTGAGGGATGCAGAACACAGCTGCAGTGTGGGTACTGTGCCCTGCACCCAGCTCTCCGTCTGTCATCTACAGGGCATAGGACGTATTCTGTTCACAGGAGAGACACTCAGATATTCTGATGCTTTTGGGACAGGACAAAGTTGGTATCTTGATCTTGAGATCAGTCAGAAGAGCACCATCTGTTGGCATTGAGCCAGTAACAGGACATTTGCCTTAATTTCTAGGTCTGTCATAATTAAATAGCTCTCTTCTTCTAAATTAATTATCCACAAAAAGTAGTTCTGCTTTAGTCTTGATAGCTGTAGTGCAGCTTTGAACACCTATGGGTATTCCTGAGGGAGCTTCAACCTGAAATAGTTTTGAAATATGTTTGTTGTGGGATATTCTTGAGTTTGTATATAGGTGTGAAATAATTCACTGGATTATAATTTTTTTTTTAATGAGCAAATCCTGTGTTCCACCACCACTGAAGACCTTGCCCAGCTAGTACCTTCATCCTCCATCTCTGCAGTGAGTGGCTGTTTCTCTCCTGGGGTTGTTGCCCATGTTCTTGCCCAAGGAATGAGTTGTCATGGCAAGATGTGTGGCCAGGGAGAGTGTCAGGTAGCAGATCTAATTAATTTTCCATGCAGAGAGAAAGCTCCCATTGATTTAGGAACACTGAGTTATGTTCATTCTGCAAGAAACTGGGTTAATTAAGTGGCTAGGGAGAAAACAAAAGGTCTACCATTACTGTTAGGCAGGACATTTTTGAAACAGAGACCCCGAGACAAATGCTGGAAGAAACTTAGCCTCCACAGCTCCGTGGGTGTCAGTAGTGATGGAGAGTAGGAGAGTGGTTCTTGCCTGTGGGGAACCTTGAATCACCTGTGCCTGGAAGCACTTTTTATACAAAGATAATTATCAGATTCAGCCTGACCTCTGCCTTCTGCCTTTGTTCTCGACAGAGCATGTTCTTGGAGCTTTGTGTCGGGACAGTGGACTTTCACACTGCAAGCAAACATATTATTAGTGACACCTAGCTCTTAGGATTACCCCTGTTCCTGTCATGTGGACATTGCAGAAGCCCGTGTATTGATGAGTGAGTGCACATCACACATCTTTACCTTGTTCATGTGGTCCAACCCTGCACGATACCTTACTCCCTCACCTCGAATTTCTGTGTAAGAAATGTTCAGCACCTTGTAGGATGAAAGCCAGTGTGCTTGGAAAGGTTCAAATGGGAGTTGCAAACCTTGAGGAATGCAAAACAATGTGTAACTCTGGGGTTTGAGGAAGCCTGGACCTGTAGCCTCACCCAGGGTTAAGTGACTCAGGAGTATTTCCTCTTCCTGAGTGGAGTTTCTCTGATATTTCCCAGTGGTTGGTCCAGCTGTGCCTCATGGGTCCATCTGGACCTGCCCAGGGGCTCAGTGCAAAGACAAGCCCTGTTCAGCTGGACTCCATCTCTTGCTCATTACTCGGCTTCTTCATCAGCTGGGCCATCTGTCAAACTCCTTTCAGCTTTCTGCCTACATTAGTAGCCTCAGCTGAGACTCTCCCATTTTCTTCTGTGCTGTGTCTATTCAGGCCATTGAATGTCTAAATGTTGCTGTACATATTGACTTAGCAAGGAGTAAACAGTTTTTCACCAGTCCTTTGGCATTTCTTGATGTTTCTGTGCTGCAGAATAAGCCCACGTTTGTCTTGAAATCCTGAGTTTGGTTCTGAGTCAAACTGGTCTTAACTTTCAGACTAGCTTTGGAAAATAAATTCATTAACATGTCTCCTGTGGGTATCGTGCTCATAATTGGCTGCAGTTTATGGCAGGGACTTCTTTATTTTGTTTCTGTGGAGGTTTTTTGTCTTCCATAATGTTTTTCCTTGGTGCATAGTGCTGGGATCCTCCCCCATTTCCTGAAGCTCCAGACTTGAGCGTCAACCAGCACTGCTGCTGCTGCTGAGTAGGGTACATGAGTTAGCCCCATCTTGTGGTCTTCATAGGATGCAGACGTCAATAGGATTTTTACATCACTGTGGTGGGACTTGGGCAGATGCTAGAACTCGTGTTCTCCTAGAAAGCAACAAAATTCATAGGAAATGCTCCATTGCAGGATTCTTGTCATCTTACCCCAGTTTGAACTTCAGGACTGCCCTGTCCCTTCTTTTGGAGAATGTGGGTATGTGTCCCACTGGAAGCAATTCTGCCTGATGTGGATTTAGGTGATGTTCAAGTGGGAAGGAGACTGCATCAATTAATTGATGTATGAAGACACTTAAGTAAGGTCTATCGTCCTTCTTAAGGGAGAAAATAGTTTTCCCTCTCTGTGTGTGTTGGGAATTCCCATGGCTCGCAAAATGAGAGTTTTGTAAGATTGGCCTGAGGCCTGTGTTTTTCAGTTAGTTCATGTCTCTTGGGAGCATGTTTGGGAGCTGTTGGTGGGTGAGACAATTCCTGACACAGTGGGACTTATAAATACTCAGCCTTGTCCCCGTGGTTGTAATTACTTTCTCATAGTAGGGGAGTTAATGTAAGACCAAGAGGAAGGGATTTAAGCCAGAGCTTATGAGCAGTGTCTTGGAAAAGCAAAGAGGATTTTTGATTTTGTGGTTGATGCTGTGGTGACAAAATTGAAGCATTTGATTTGATTGCTGGCTCAATTAAATTTATTAGCGTGTATTTTCTCACCTTTTATGATAAGTTTTAGCCAAACCAATCACCCTCAATTGTCCTGTAAATCACATTTAGTAATATTTTTCCCTCCGTGTCGTTGTCAGCATGCTATTGATGTTAGTGCGCAATGTATACTGCTGTGCCATTTTTGGTGTACAAAGTGCTCACTGTTCACTGGAAAGTTAATGCCTCAGTCCAGCATTGCATCTGAATAAAATAACCTTTCTCCTTTTCTATAATTAACAAAGAAACATTTAAAAACCCTGCTTCTGAATCTGAGCTTAATGGCACAGTATGGATATTGGACTGGGGCATCTTGAAGCTATAGGATGCAGTCTGGTACAGAATCATAGAGTTGGAACAGACCTTTAAATGTCATCTAATCCAACCCCCTTGTGTCAAGCAGGGGGACATCTTGCACTAGATCAGGTTGCTCAGAACCTCAGCAAGCCTGGCCTTGAATGCCTCCAGGGGTGGAGCCTCCATACCTCTCTGGGCAACCTGTTCCAGTGTGAAGAAAATTGCATGAATGAATGAAAAAAATGTTTTGAAGGCTCTGACCACATAAGCAAGTAACAGTTACTGCTGAAAATCTGATGTCTGCATGGCACATCTGACAGGGGAAGTTATCCTGGAATAGCTCTTCCCATGGGTTATGTATGCTCCTGACATCCACTCAAGTTCACTCTGGTGCTGTCAGCTTTGTGCACTCCACCAGTGCTCTTCTGCATGAACTCTAACATGGTAAGTGGGGACACCTGGGACAGTAATTTTTAAACTGATCTCATGATGAGGACAGAAATATTAACTGGCATTAAATAGCTGAATGCAGGTCTCTCAGTAGTAATGTTGGTTCCTGGAACCAAATCTGTTGCTAAAAGCTTGGTAGATTGTCTGTACCAGCTCTGTTACTGGCTTATGCTGCCTGTGGCCTTTGTTTGGAGAGAAACTTTTGTGGCAACAGTCGAGGCTTCTTGATGCTTTTCACAGGTGCTGTACTATCTCTACTGGGGGCCCATTCAAGGTTGAATAATATGTCTTGCTACAGTTACCTCAACATTATTTTAGCATATGTTTTTCTGCATATATGAATTAGGATTAATTCAGCAGGTCCTATGGAAACATTCTAGCTGTGGAGACCATCATAGCATGAGTGTGTCTCTCATGTATTTATTATTTTTTTAAAATCTTCAGACTTGGAAAACTGCTCTGAAGTCTGAAAGATGGACTTTGTGTTTTTGTCTTGACGAATTGTCTGTGTACTGGGTAGTTGTGAAGTGGGGTGGGAGCTGGGGTGGAGTGCCTCGTACCTCCTAGAGACACATCAACTTTGCAGTGTGACTAGGAGCGAGAATGGAAGAGACTTTGCTTTTGTCTGTTTTAATTGCCTGTGCTAAGTCTAAGTAAAAGGCTCAAGGAGACATTTTGCCACATAAATAGGTAAAAAGTGGGAAGATTAAATGTAACTGGATGGTAGCAGTCTATCTGTGCACTGATGCTGTTTTGTTGGGTACCCTGGTCCAGCTGATAATGGCAGCATCTTTCTTGCAGGCACAAAGATGGAGTGTCAGAAAATTATCAATTTTGGAAACCAGCTTCTTCGCCGGAAAAATGTGGACTGCACTCGAGAAGACAGTCGGCTCTCACGGTGCCTCAACACATTTGACTTAGTAGCTCTGGGTGTAGGCAGCACCTTGGGTGCAGGTGTCTACGTACTGGCTGGAGCTGTGGCACGGGAAAATGCAGGTCCTGCCATCGTTATCTCCTTCTTGATTGCTGCCTTGGCTTCAGTGCTGGCCGGACTCTGCTATGGAGAATTTGGTGCTCGGGTTCCTAAGACAGGATCAGCTTATCTTTACAGCTACGTGACCGTGGGTGAGCTGTGGGCCTTCATCACAGGGTGGAATTTAATCCTCTCCTATGTTATTGGTAAGTATGGTGGATGTGCTGTAAAATCCTAGCTTAATTTGTAAGATCAGCCTTGTTTGGGCACATGCATTGTTGTTCCAAAACAGATGCTGTACTCTGGCTCTCACCAAGAGTTTCAGGGCATGCATTGCTGGTCAGCGATGTGAGTGGTGTGCTGTGGGCTGAGAGTTTGAAGCTGCATTATTGTTGCTATGACCTCCTCCAAATCTCCACACCATCCCTTTGGCATCTTGCCAGAAAGCAAAAGTATGTTCCCCTCTGCCGAGAAGGAAGCCATTGACAGAAGGATGCTTTTACACAGGAGCATCTGTACTTCTGTCTGATCAAGGATTAATTCTTGGTCCCTTTGAGACCTGGTTAAAGAGTTTGGTTTTGTGGATGGCTGCAAGATTAAGTTTAGGATGATCTGGAGGTCCACAGTCTCTGAAACATACAAACCAAATCCCATATAATCCTCTGACTTGGGGCCTTGGATTAAGCTCAGAGCATGCAGTTTGCAACTCGGCAGCTGAGCCACACTTTGCTAATTAAGAATTCATGTCTTTTTAACACATTCTGGGCATGCTGTTTGTCGTCACACCTGTAATTAGGGCCAGTTTGCCAATTAGAGTGAAGACTTACTAGCTAAAAGGCTAACTGATGTTAAACTAAATTATTAAAGGAAGGGCTTTTTTGAAAACAATGCACTTTATGGGATGTGTAAGTGTTCCCTTGGAGATTAATTTCTGTGTTGCTGGGAAGTGTAAGGTCATATCAAGAATGATACAGTGATGCAGCAGCTGCTTGTCTTGAGTTTGTGCTTGCTCTGCTTTGTGCTAGCTGAAACTTTTTCCTCCTCCTTTTGTTATTTTTTAGTAAGAAATGAGAGGATGAAAAGCCAGAATCAATTAAACTCATCTCCTTAGGAAATCTGGGTCCTGTGGTTCTTTTATGAATCAGGTTCACTGGTAGGAGGGGATAAAAATAGTTTGGAGGAAAAAAAAGGCATATAATTTCCTCCAGACTTCTAAAATGGACTTTGCTTAGGCTACGTATAGAAAATTGGAATGGACTTCTTGGTGATCATCTCCTCATGCTCTGTATCTGGTTAGTTATGTGGCCTTTCCCATTGTGATACTGGACCACCAAAAGGACTGTCATAGCCACGGTTGCTGTCCTGAAACCTGATTCTTCAAATGCATAAAAGATTTACCAACTGAAAATTACACTGTCAGCATTGGAGATGAGGCTGATACTTCTGGTATTTTTATTTATTTTGCCCTCTCTTAATGGCTGTTGAACCACTGCCTTGCTTTTGCTTTTGGAGTTGGCTGCTCAGTATATTATCACAAGGTAGAAAACAGTAAAAGCAAAGTAAATATTATCTCTGAACATGTTCAAGCATAGCTTTTTGTTTTTCATTCAATCTCATGATAAAAAGCCATATTTGCAATTGGGTTCCTCATAATTTGAGAGAAAGAGTGGATAAGCAGGAAAAACAACTCAGAGGGTATGAGTTATAACAGGTCTCTCTTCTTTATCTTACCCATCCTTTCTCCCTGTGCTAATTGCCTCTTGTGAGTAAGGACAACTGCCAGCAGCTTCAAGAGTATGGGGGAAAAAGATATGTTGGCAGGCACATGCTGTGGTTCAGACTCAGGGGCTGAGAGGAACAAAACCAAATTTTTTCCAGTTGTGCTGCAGAAACTGCTATAGTGGGATGGTGGAAGCTTGCATCTGTAAGGGGCTTGGTTGACTTGGTATTTTCACACTGGGGTTCTCAGATATCTGTTCAGAAAGTGTTGTGGGTGTGCAAAAAGAAATCCTGGGCTCTCAGGATGGATGGCAAATAGCTTGTACTTAATGGAAGCAACTTGGCTTGGGACAAGACTGGTGTAGGGTCTTGAAGGTGGGCAAGGAGCAAAAGTGGATGTGCAACTGGTTGGTTGTGGTCTAGACAGAAGGAAGACAGTGTTCAGGAACAGGACTGAACTTCCATCTGGGATGAAGAACTCGGAACTATGCCACACTATGGGAAGCATTTCAGAAACTGGAAGCTGGTGAGAGCTGGTAACATGAGTACCAGCATCCCTGGGAGAGTAGATGCTGTGGAGTTTTCCTGGGGCAGGCAGTGACCTCCTAAGCCTGTGCCAGTTCCTGCTGTGAACCCTGCACTTGAGCTCATTGGCGAGCCAAGGAGCCATGGGCAGGAGTCATCTCCATCTGGCAGGGTTTTGCTGACCCAGAATGAATAAATTCTCCTGGATACAAGCCGAATGCCTCTCTAGCAACAGTGAGACATTATCCAGGTGTCTGCAATGTTGGAATAATGTCAGATTCCCCCCGCTCTCCTAAGGCTGTTGGTTACTGAGAGCTGAGGATAAATGGCTGACAGTTACGTGGAATTGGCATCCAAGCAACTGGCATCAAATATAATACATGCAGGAGCTGGTTGTTCCTGTTCTAGAACATGAAATATTAGAACCAGGACAAAACCAAAAAAAAAATCCCAAAAACCAACAGACAATAAAAGCACTCAAGGGAAGGGATTAAGCTGAAAAATGGTAATGTGATCTACAATAGCTTCTGGAGATCTTCGAGAGTAAATTGATGGCACCAGTATCCCACCTCTCTGAAAGGATTCACATTGCACTTTGCTGTCCTGGTGAACAGAAGTCTCCAAACAAGTCTTCTGTACTACCTTACTTGCATGCTATTGGGAAGCTGGACTGGGGCAGTGAGTGTTCCCAGCTTTGCTGTGGGTGCAGCCACTGCTGCTGCAGCATTTTAGGCTAGCAAGGATGTTGTTTGACTGCAGGTGCTGGTGCTGGTACCTGAATGTCCACCCACAGGTGACTGTGTCAGGACAAGCTGTTCTGGGTAGACGGGGGCCCTGCTGGCATCCTCTGAGGGACTGCTCTCAAACCAAAACCAAGCCAAACCCTTTTTTTAACTAGGTAATTATGTACAGTAGTAATTATGTCATGCAATTAGGTGCTGTTATATATAGTTTACTTTAGTATGCCAATAGTATGACGATAGCTGCTTTAATGCAGGAGAGGGTTGGCTGTTGCCCAAACCTACTTATTTTATACAATGCTGTCCCTGTTTGTTGGTACCAGCTCTTCCTTCTTTCTATTTCAGTTCTCTGAAATGACTCTTCTGTCCCAGTCTGTGTCCCAGGCTTGGTTATTCTGAGACCTCAGGTTCAGTCTCGCCTTGGCAAGCTGTATGTGGCCTGGTGCACTCTGCAACCTCAGCAAACAGTGGCCTCAAGGGGGGAAATCTTAATGCTGGCTGCAGTGTAAGCAGGAGTTGTGCTGCTTGCTGGGATCATCACCAGTATCCTGCAGTCAGATGACGATTTACAGGTTATTTGAGCATATCTGAATCTTCATGCTGCTTGGATGCTCTACCACAAAAGGTTAGAGCAAACTTAAAGAGCTGAGAAGTGTTGCAGTCCAGCTCCAGCAGCACAGTGGCTGCCTGCCTGCTGTAAGTCTGTCTGCTGTCACCCAACTGGGGCTGCCAGGGACTTCTGTTGGTATGAGATGAGACTTGCAATTCTCTAATAGAGTAAACTGCCAAGTTTGGGGAAAGTTCAGAGTGCTGGGGGTGTAAGGAAAATACCAATCTCAGCTATATCTTAAGGCAAAGTTGTGATTGGTTTAGAAGCCAAAGCACTCTAGGAATTTCACTATCTTTTCAGCTGAGCGTGAGTCTGAGACCTACCACCTGTGTCTGTTATCATCAAAACAGATGCCAGGCATGAATGCAGACTCTGGGCTGGATCTGCAGAGGGTAGGCCGCTCCCAGCTCTTGAGAAGCATGTGCAAGGTTGCTTTGAGGCTTTTCACACCCAAAAACCATGCGAGGTGCTCCTGTTCAAAACATACAAACTATGAAGGGTGATCTTTCTCCTTTCTATCCTCTGGCAGGGACCTCAAGCGTGGCCAGAGCCTGGAGTGCAACATTTGATGAAATCATAGGCCAACATATTGAAGAATTTTGTAAAAAACACATGACAATGTATGCTCCTGGTGTGCTAGCAGAATACCCAGACATCTTTGCTGTGGTGATAATCATCATCCTAACAGGTAAAACCTTGGAGGAGTTTGTGAGTCTTGGACCTCCTTCTTCTGTAATTTCATTGTTTGCTTTTGGATTAGGCACAAAGTCCTGATTTATTTTGTACAGCATATGAAAGACTTTCTTTGCTGCAAGTGTTGACCTATATAGCTGCTGTGGAGTTAGCACACAGGCACAGCCTAGTTACAGGTTTTTTAATTAGAGGAGAATGCTCTCAATGTTTTTGAGCTGCTTTTTAAACCTACAATCAAGTTTTTTATAAGGGAGAAAAGATAACATGTTATCTTCGGTCAGTTATGGAAGTTTTATCCTTCCCTCCACAAATCCTATTACACAAGAATTTCATTCTGTTGCTTTATCAACCTTATTCCCCTTTTGATAATCTGGCCTTGAGCCAGGAAACTGTGAAAAAAAGATATGACCTCATGTACTACTGTTCAGGTTTTTAAAAACGATATATGGACTTCAGGTTGGAGCACTGAATGCTCCAGAGAAATAAATGTGTGATAAGCCATCAGGTCCTCTTTTTTTAATTTTTTTTCCTAAAAATATACTGAGGCTTTGATCAGAATTTTAGAAAGTTTTGAAAATTTGTAAAATTAAAATTCTCCTGAACTGTTACCTCCACCTCAACTAGATATTGCAGAGTATTGCCAAATTCATGCACATTGAAAAGAAACTGTGGCATCTGGATTTGCATTTGAACCTAACAATATGCGGAGGTCTTCTAGTCAATGGAAGCCCTCCATTTTCAGAACTACATCTGAATGGGAGAGATTTTCCTAAGGAATTGCTGAAGTTTTGAATTTGTATCTGGTCTTTCACCTTAATTTATGTAAATTGAGAATCCTTACCTTAGTGCCACCAAGGTGTAAAACGATAAAGATTACCAGTGGCTTTTAGAATTCCACTGCATGGAGCAAATTCCTGGGATTTTAATAGAAAATGCGAAGCATCCTTTTTTACAGAAAGCTGCTGAACGAGCAGGTTTAGGCCTAAATACAAGCAATATAAGTTTTTTTCTGCTTCTGCCATTTTGAGTTTCAGATATATACAAGATACCTTAAAAGCTTTCATGGGCAAGTACACAGTTTCCTCAAACACTTCCCTAATGTGGCTGATTTTTAACTTATTTCCTGTTTTAAAAGGTGAGTGCACAGGGTCCTTCCCTCTCCTGCCTTGGAGCAGTAGTAATGACACTCTATTGTGCTTGCCTTCTCAGACCTGTGTGAAGGTTTTTATCTTCTTCCTCAGTTGCCTTGTTATTTTTGAGTTAAAAGCTTTGGGTTCTTGATAATCAAGAGATTGTGTGAAGTTGGGCGTATCACCGCATGAGCCAAGCTGGGATACCTCTGCAAGCCCACATCCTCTGCTGCTGGTGGTAGAATACCTGACTACCTATTTTTTTTCCCCAGGGCTTTTAATTTTTGGCGTGAAGGAATCTGCCCTGGTGAACAAAGTGTTCACCTGCATCAATATCCTTGTTCTCGGCTTTGTCATGGTCTCTGGCTTTGTAAAAGGGTCTGTTGAGAACTGGCAGCTGACAGAACAGGACATTTACAAGACCAACCACAGCATCTACGGAGCCAAGTAAGTTGGATCTTTCAGTTCTGAAATTGATGTGCTTTCAGTGCCAAGATTAAAAAAAAAAGGATTGGTGAAGTGATTTGGAAAACCAATGAATGGAAGGGCTCCCTCTTTTGCCAGATGGCTTAGAAGCAAGTCCGGTTTTGATGGGCTTTTGCTGAAAGCAGGCTGGGCTGATGGGCTGAAACTGATACGACATAGGCTGTGTCAGTATAAGCTTTTTAGGCAACTTCCTGCTCAAGCATACACCACACTGGCTTTGGTGCCTGCATGAAGCCATGATCAAGTACAGCTCTAGTTTCTTTGGGAATTCGGCCAAAGTCTTTGAGTCACCATTGTACCTTTTGGAGACATTGTCCTAAATGCCTTAGTGATATGAAAGCAAATTGCAGATTATTTTAAAGCATTGCAGCAAGCATTCCACCAATCCATTTAAAAAGATATTTTGCTACTTGTCCAAAATCCATTCTTTCTGTACAGGGTGAAAATAAAGAAGCTTACCAGGATTGCCAGTGATGCAGGGCTGATTATTTTTGCTTGATACTCTACTGCACAGAATGAGGGCCTTTAAATATCTGCGTATGTCAGCTCAGTCCTTAGCTGGCTATCTAAACCCTTTATGCTGGCCACCAACAAAGCACAGTTTGGCAAAAACTGGAGAGACATATCTATAAATACTGTGTGGGTCAAGTCTGGCTTATGTAGAGCTCACTTAATGAGCCTCTGCAAAATTCTGCTGCAAACAAATTGCTTCTATAGGAACGGTCCCCTTTCCTTCCTTTCTGCTATTCTCGTGAAAGGACCAATTAGTGCAATAGCTTCAAAGTGTAACTGTAGCTCTTTGACCTGTAGCACTTGCTATTTTTGTAAAATCTGGGATTTACTTTTTTGTTGTTTACAGGGTAATCCACTTTTAGTTTGCACTATTTCTGCAAATAATAGGCTGGTTTTCATCTAAGTCTCAACAGAGCTTCTATGAGAGAGTTCAGATAGGTACATCTGATAAGACTTGCAGATTCAGGATTTACTTTAACTCAACTGCCTTAATTCATCTTTGTGAAGGCTTCTCTGAAAAAAATTACCTGAGTCAGTTGCATTGAAGGATGTTATACAGGACTTGAAGTGGGCTTCCAGTGCACAGGATTCAGCATATGACTTGTTTGTAAACTTTGCCTGAGCCTCATTCAAAGTTCAGTAAAGCATCTGGTGCATCAGGACTTCAGGCTCCTCTCTCTCAGGGTCACAAGCATGCTTTGGGTATGAGCATGACACAGGGAATTTGGAGCTCTGAATGGAGGATTGAGTGGATTTTATACAGTCAATGGCACCCATGCACTCTGTTGTCTGTCTACTCCCACTTTATCTGATCCTATCTTAGGTGAAAAGTGGATGGTTTATATGTTTGTTAGTCTTCATCTTTCAGAATTACTTGTAGTGCTTTTTCAAAAGCTTATGTTTAAAATAATATTTGCATTTACAGATGTGCAGTAATATTGGGAGAGGGCTTTTAAGTTTTGGGCTATTTTTTTCCCAGTTTTATCCCCAAAAGACAGGTGCTGGGAACAAACTATGAACTGTTTTTGTTCTGTACATTCCCTGAGCTGTTGCAGGGCAGCCACAAGCTCAGCAGTGAGGCAGGCATAGAATTTGCCTGGTATCTGTATGCGAGTGTGTGAAAGGGAGAGCAGATTCCTTCATTCTCCAGCTTTGGATTTTGTTATGAGCTATATGAGTAGCTTTGTTGCTCCTACTTAGGCAGGATGACTTCTAACCCAGTGCCATGCCTTTTAGTCAAACACAGGAGGAATTGCTCTATGGTACTGGAGGATTTATGCCCTATGGATGGAAAGGAGTCCTCTCGGGGGCAGCCACGTGTTTCTATGCTTTTGTGGGATTTGACTGCATTGCAACTACGGGTAAGAGGAAAGATGTCTTCATTTCACTTATGAACCTGATAACTGGTAAATTAGCTTTCAGTATTGTTGCACAGCACATATAATGAGTAATTCAGTACAGTGCATTCATCATCCCTCTGAATCTCAGACCAAAACAGACTTCTGGCTTAGCTACTCTTAATAGTAAAAGTGATGAGTATGTCCAAGCTCCTGCATGCCGATGTGTTGACTTCTAACTGGTGTGGTGGGCAGCTAGACCATACAACTCACAAAACAAGCTTTCTCCCTTCTTTGCCTGCTGGAACCAGTCTCGTAGATGGTCCCCATGATACTAACCAGGTCATACTCCACAGAAAACAGATCCAGTCATAAAAGATAGGTGAACAGGCAAGGCAAATGTTCACACGTCTTGTATGACTGGTGAAGTTTGAACCTCTAAGTCCAAGTGATGCATTAATCATCAGGATTTTCTAGGGTAGAGTTCTTCAGTGCCTTTAGATGAAGAAGCTCCACTGGCTTGGAACATTTAAACAGATGGAGAAAGAGGGAGCCTCTGGGGAGTGATCTGCAGCCTAAAGTAGTGCCTCAGAATCAGGGAGAGTTTTTCTCTCCAAAGGTTCAGAGGTTTCCTTCTGACAGAGCATTGTCATATTTCTCCTGGCTTAGAAGAATCTGAGTTCCCTGGAGAAAGAAGGGATTATCTTTGATTTCCCATTTGTCAAAAACTGAATTGGTTCAAAGCTGGACCAGAGGGAGGACATGGTTACAAAGACAGCTAAAGCAGTACTGTCTCTTGTTACAAAGAAGTTTAAAAGTGCTGTATCCATTATTAAACCAGTCTCTCCTTGGAGGAGAAACACATTCATCTGCCTTTGACATATGTGTGTATAAGTGTCCTGCTTATCTGGGTATCTTCCTGATAGGCCATCAGCATTGCCATGGTCAGACAGCACCTCACTGCTCACAAAGCTTTTAAAGCCCCAGACAGCATGGACAAGATTGAGATAAACTTCTTAGTGTTTAACTTATGTTTCAATTTCTTTCTTCCAGGTGAGGAGGTAAAAAACCCTCAGAAGGCCATTCCTATTGGCATTGTGGCATCTCTACTCATCTGCTTTGTGGCTTATTTTGGTGTGTCAGCTGCCCTGACGCTCATGATGCCTTACTACCAGCTGGATACCAATAGCCCTTTACCTAATGCCTTCAAATACGTGGGTTGGGATGGAGCCAATTATGCAGTGGCTGTCGGTTCCTTGTGTGCACTTTCTACCAGGTGAGATGCTGCTCTTACTCAGTTGCTCTTCAAAGCAAACACATATCTCTAGCTCCTTTAACACATGGTGCCTGTCAGGGCTTTGCCTTCAGTGTTTTCCTCTGGGTCAAAGGAGCCAAAACCAGGGACTGAGTTTCAGAGCTATTCAGGTTTTCACCCCGTGGTAGATTTTAGAGTTGCACATATCTTCACTTCAGGAGCATGACTTCACTTCAGGAACTCCCATCTTAGCGGCAGACCCAGCAGGTGCATTACTGGAATATAAGTCTGGATTGAGTGACTAAGTCACGGAGGCAGCTCCACAGTGCAGGCATGCTCTGCCCACAAGACATCCTGGCCTGCTGGGTAGAGAGCAAGCTAGTGTCAGGCTGTGCAGGCTGTGTCATCTGGAGCATATGGGCCTTATTTTATCCAGGGCTGTCTCTACAGGTTGCCATCAGGACAGCCATCTGGATAGGAGGCTGAGCAGGCTGGAGGCAGAATATGTCCTCTTCTGTGCTCTGAGGGCCTGTTGTTTCAGATTGACTTAGACATCTTCAATTAGATGAGCAACTCATGGAGGCTCAAAGAAGTTACATCTGTTTTGTTGCCTGAAAGTCAGGCTGTTCTCATACCCTTTGGCTAAATGTAGGTGTACAGAATCTTAGAGCTGCCTCTCAGTTGACAGCTATCAGTAACATGGGTGTGCAGAGGGAGCCCTTGAAGGAGAAGCTGAAGTGAACAAAAGCCACCTGTTCTTTGTTTGTGCTGCCATAAACTTGCTGTCCTATGTGTGCCTGTACTCAGTAGGTGGTGATATAAGTAGATTATTTTCCCTTCTGTTTTCTTAGTCTCCTTGGCTCCATGTTTCCAATGCCTCGAATCATTTATGCTATGGCGGAAGATGGACTTCTCTTTAAATTTTTGGCTAAAGTCAACGAGAAGAGGAAAACACCAATAATTGCGACACTGACATCAGGGGCCATTGCAGGTAAGACCTAAAGATTTGCATGAATGTGTGGAAAGGAGACATAAGCTTATCGTAGGGGTAGATAAGCCTTCCTGACTCTTACCCACTTATTAATTGGATCTGTTGCACAGCACGACATCCCAGAGGGTGCCCTGGTTTTCCAGGACATGCTCTGGAGGGTGTGGATGAGCATGAGTAGCTTGCTGTGAACCCATCCCTCTTTTTCTCCAAGTTCCTCACTGCCATCCTGTCTCATGCCAAGTATTGCCTTAATCTGCTCCCTGGGTGCTCTGCTGGCCTTAAAAATAATTAACCCCCTGCAAGGTGGCAGCCAGTGGTGCCCCAGAATCCTTGTGGCTCTCGGCCTGGCCTGGCTGGAGACACTGTGCTGCCTGTGGTTAGTAGCTCTGCAGAAGATGCCAAAGCAGCCGGAGGTGGTCAGTCAGATAGCCCCTGTGGCACTAGCACTTGCTAATCAGGTAGTCACACCTAGCAGCCATTCTGTTCAGCCCTTCCCTTTTCCGGCCCCCAGGAATATGGGAATGAAGCCTCCCACACAGCAAGGACAATAAGCTTACCCTCTTGCAGCCACCCCCTTCTTCCTGATGCCTAGCAAAGAAGAGAGCCATGTTGTTTCTTTACCTTTTGCTGCAAAAGTAGAATTAGGTGATGGTACAAGGACATGCCACCTTTGGTGGGGAGCAGCTGCAAGGACTTGCAGTGTCTCTTACAACTGCTTCTCTTGCATCTCCCTCTTTGAGTGGCCTTGGGTCCAGATGATGAGGAAAAAAAGCCAAATAAAGCATAAAAAAAAAGTGTTCTTTGAAGTCCCTTCAGGTCTGCAGACCCTTTGCATATCCCCTCGGTCCTCAGAGTGGTCTGTAGCACCCAAAACCAAAGCACACATGAAGCTGCAGAGGCTGCACTTGTCAGCTGAGCTTAAAGGTTGCACTAGTTGTGCAGCTCCAGAAGGAGTATCAAGCCCAGGCTGGGCCAGACTTGGCTCTGAGATCGACAAGCTCTCACAAGGCCATTTGTGTCATCTGGTGTCACTCCGTTTACTTGCTGCTTCTTCTGAAGGCGTTTATGCAAAAGTCTTTACAATGAGAGGCTTCCTGAAAAGGATGTGTAATCAGCCCTCAAGGCTTGGAGTATTCACACACTGAAGTCCTGCCTGTCCTCATATCGGGACAGCTTGAGCTTCTCTGACAAGTCTTGAGCAACAGCCATACGTGTGCTACATCACTGTTAACAGAAATGTACCTGTTCTGCTGTATTATTGATTTTTTCTTTTCTTTTTTCCTTCAGCTATTATGGCCTTTCTCTTTGACTTGAAAGATCTTGTGGACCTCATGTCCATTGGGACCCTTCTGGCTTACTCCTTGGTGGCAGCCTGTGTGTTGGTACTGAGGTATGGATGTAGAAACAGTCTATCTTATATCAAATGGGCAGAAATTCACACAATGATAAGATGCCTCAGTAGTTTCCATGGACCCAGTAAAACTGGGAATATCTCCAACTATAAGTGTGTGAAGAACTAGTTTCTCCAGTTTCATGGGAGATTGTGTAAGTTAGATCTATGGGTTTGTCCTCCAAATTTAGTTAACCCTTATGCCACTCCTGCTGTGATCAAGTCTGAATGCCTGGGTGACATGCCAATGGATAGGCACGAGAAATGAGTAGTCCTGGATGTCTGCATTGTCATCACTCTTGTTCCCACTGGGGATATGATTTCAGGTCATCTTACTTTTCTAAGTCTGTGTCTCTTAGAAGTGCTGAGCTCCCACAGCTTTCCCCAGCCTAAGCTGAAAACTGAGTGTCTTTATTGCTTGGCACCTCACAGGCCACAGCACTGTACCCACAAGGACTATTTTGTAGGTCATGATACTGAAAAATACCTTGATGTTTAATGTCGTACTTACTTGAAGCCTTCTGGAGGCTTGCAGCAAAAGCATTGAACTGAGGACTGTTTTACAGCAGGTGAAGGGCCAGCACTGTACTCTAATACTGTTGTTTTGTGCCTGTGCTCTCCACCCTGCCCCTTGAAAATCCATGATGATTTTTTCTTGCCCTTCTTACTTTTCCTCTGATTCACCAGACTTCTCCATGCAGGTGTAAGTGATTTAAACTTATTTTTCAAAGTTGCTGTACACATTGTTCATGGCAACCTGTCTCGTAGCAGCCCAGGAAACTGGCTTGGACACTCTGTTGTTTGCCTAATGAAGTAGTAGCTGAGTGATATCTTCCTTTAGTCAAGTTTATGGCAGAGAGTCAAGGACAAAACCTTCTGTAAAAGAGAACTGGGGCTGGATTGGTGTTTTTTCTTTTTCTTTATAGATCCACATGGTTGTGCATTAGGACTTGGTTAAATGAAGTGCTGTCCACACATCCAATGTCTAAAAAAGCCCTCTTCCTTTCTTACATGGCAGTTTACAAACTACAGAGGAGATGAGCATTAAGGAGGATGGAGCACCAGGAATGTCACTGCAGGGTGCAATCAGCAGCTGCTGAGATGTGATACCTACTGAGCTGTTGGCTTGGCCACCTTCATACTGAAACACAAAGGCTGAACTGTCACAGATAACCCCACAACCCAGTTGTGACTATCTGTCTTGTTTTGGTGACATGATAGGGTTTATGGAAGAGCACTGTTGAGTTTAAAACACTGCCATTGCAGCCAAGCTGTAGGTGATAATAGCTGACTATTTGCTCATGTTATGATGACTTTATTCTTCCAATTTACCTCTGAATCCAAAGAGTGTGCTTGTTCTGGCACTTTGGCAGTCTGGGGTGCAGCCATGGCTATCTGTGTGGCTTCTGAATGAACAGTATCCTGCACCAAACTGATATGCTCTTTGTTTTGTTTCCCTTTTCCCAGGTATCAGCCAGAGCAGCCTAATTTGGTGTACCAGATGGCTAGGACAACAGAAGAGACAGATAACAATGAGTCTGTGAGCACCAGTGAGTCACAAACTGGATTTTTGCCAGAGGAAGAGGAGAAATGTTCCCTTAAAGCCATACTGTGTCCCCCAAATTCAGACCCTTCCAAATTTTCTGGATCAGTAGTAAACATCTCAACTTTCATCATTGGTAAGCACTGGGCAGTGAGACAGCTGGTGGGTCCTTCTCAACATGGTGGGAAAACTCATCTTCTAAATGTAATTTTGATGAGCTCTTGTAATACCTTGCATGTGTGTCTCAGAGCTCATTGTTGTAAATAACTGAAGATTAGAGATTAATGACTTGAAGAGAAATCCACAGATGGGGGGAGAGGGAGTGTATAAGGGGAAGGGTCTATCTCTTACATTTGTGTGGTGTTGTTTGTTGTGCCGAACTTTCAGATTCTGCTTTGCCTCCTTTTTTGGTGTTTTTCCCCTGTTCTTAAAAGAAGAATCAGTAAGCTTTTGGTGTCTGTTCACAGGCTTCCTTATCGTGGGTAGCTGTATCCTTACTGCCCTTGAGCCAAGCATTCTGATAAAGGCTATATGGATTATTGCTGCCATCCTTGTTCTTCTTGTCAGCTTCATTATATGGAAGCAGCCTGAAAGCAAAACCAAGCTCTCCTTTAAGGTAAGTATAGCTAGGAAAGAGATGCTTGGGATGTAACTGTAGGAGTAATTACATGTTGGTCATAGACTGGCATAGAGTCATTGAAAGGTTTGGGCTGGAAAGGATCTTAAAGATCATGTAGTTCCAGGCCCCCTGCAGGGACACCTGCTAGACCAGGTTGCTCAAAGCCCCATCCAGCCTGACCTTGAACATTTCCAAGGGTTGGGTATCCACAGTTTCTCTGGGTGATCTGAAGAATCTAATCTAAATTTCTTCTCTTTTAGTTTATTACTCTTTGTGCTATTGCTCCACTCCCTCACAGAGTCCTGCTCCATATTTAGGTTCCCTTTATGTACTCATTGGCTGCTGTAAGTTCTTCCCAGAGCCATTTCTTCTACCGGCTGAACAACTCCAACTCTTTCTGCCTGATGTGCAGAGACATGATGTGAACTTTTCCCTGCAGAGCTGCCAGTAATGCTCATGGTTTGAGTTCTCTAGCCAGTGTGACATAAAGGGGTGGAGAAGAGAATCAGGAGGGCAGAACCATACATGGTCAAGTCAGATGTGGCTATAGAGGACTTGGAAAAAAACATAAACTAATCTGGAATCCAGTAGAAGCTGGGAGGGCAGAACCTGATGCAGGAATGTGGCCAGAAGGGAAGAGCAGGACATTGCTTTTGAAAGCAGATGGGTATAAGGTATGGAAGAAACAGAGACCAGTGGAAAAGGGTGTGGTTTTGAAGGGCTCTGCAAGATTGTGGATACAGAAGGGTAGAGAATCCACAAAGATCCTTGAGTGTGTGAGGGTCAAAAGGTTACTCACTAAAAAGTTCTAAGAAAGTGCACTTCTATGTCTTGCTTAGTCCCCATAGATACCATTCTTTCTCTAACAACCCTAAGTATAAAGAACTCTGTCATTTTCCTGTCCTATCCAAGTATAGATCCATTCTACATTAAACAAACGCTGGGATGTGAGATTTTTTTTCTCCCCTGTATAGTACTGCAAGACATAGCCTGAAATCAATATGATAAAATATTTCCCCAATCTGTTAAATTGGTTTTAGATTCTCATCCCCTCCTCAAAACTGCTTCTGATTTTTGACTACTCTTCAATTACAGTTTTTCAGTAAATTCTCTCTAATTTCAGTGATTTAATCCGATCCGAGTTGCCCAGTTGCAGCTCATTGTGGGGTTGTTGTCTTAGAAATGGAAACAGAATGTCCAGGAGTAGAAAACTTAAGACCTATTGCTAAACTGTATTTTCTGAACTTACTTCTGAGGAGATCTCTTTGTCTTACTCCCAGGATGCTTTACCTCCCTGTCTAAGGAAAAAAAATTAGAGCTCTCTCTATTAAATCTACAATGGCTATTTTTTATCTCCTTGTTGTCCTTCAGGCATTTACAGCCTGACTATTTAGTGATTTTTCTCCGTATCTGTGGGAGTCCATCACTGAATGTTCTTTTTCTCTATTTTTTTTTCCTGTATTTCTTTTAAATAGGTAATTTGTCTTCCTTCTCCAGTCTTTAGAGACCTTACCAACATACCAGGAGGTCTTTGAGATGCCTGTTAATAGTTCAGAGATCACTTTTGCAATCTCACCTCACTGGGAAAATCTCATTTGTCCCTACTGACTTAAAGCCTAATTTAGAAAAATACTCTTCTTCTGTTTTCTAATTTGTGTGTCTATTCTCTAACAAGGTGAATAGCTGCTCACCATAAATATTTCTTTCTTGCGAAGCTTAAATCAAGAAAGACTCACAACATTTCATCCTGCTTCTTTCTGTAGATCTTATTCCTTAGGATAAGATTCCTTTCCTTTTAGTTTCACAATATTCACAAAACTATTGTTTTAATCTGGCCTTTCTGATTTTGCATTTATATGCCTCTGCTATTTCTTTATATTATGATTTTTGCATTTTGGCTTTACAGTCTCATTCTTCTTTGTATCTCAGATCATTAAAGCATTCTTAGTACAGCTGCACTCAACTCTTACAGTAATTCCTGGTTTTCTTCTGCTCTGGGATAATGTGCTATATATTGCACCTTGGTAGGTGCTGGAATGAAGTTTCTCAGGGTCCTCCTCTGATGTTCCCCACACTTTTGTCTGCTTCAGCGGGTGACTGTTGTGATGCAGTCCTTGGTTTTCATCTTCTCTCCTTCCTCATGCAGGTGTTTAGTATAGCTCTTGCCTCCTTCCAGGCCACAAAACAAGGACAACCATTCTTAAAAAGGTCAACACCCTTGTTCACATCCCTCTTCCACTGTAGATGGATGTTCTCCATTTTGGTCTAACCTTGCCTTCTCAGATCTGGCAGATGAAGAGTTGGTAGCAGCCATCGTGCCCTTTTAACAAGGGATTCAATGTTCTTGTCTGACCATTCATCAGCCCTGTGCGTGTAATGCTTCCCTCTTTCTTTTTCAGGTACCTCTTTTGCCTCTTCTTCCTGTTGTGAGCATTTTTGTGAATGTTTACCTCATGATGCAGCTAGATGTAGGCACATGGATACGCTTTGCAGTCTGGATGCTTATAGGTGAGTTGAGAGTGGAGAAAATAGCATACGTTCAAAGGTACTAGATTATGTTAACCTTAATTTATTGTAGTATTCCAGGGAGGGGTTTTTGCACTGTCATTATCCTTGGGGAACTACAGTGACTTAACTGAAGCCAATTTAGGCAGTGTCT
This sequence comes from Turnix velox, assembly GCA_013400935.1. NCBI lineage: Eukaryota > Metazoa > Chordata > Aves > Charadriiformes > Turnicidae > Turnix > Turnix velox. Next base: position 250,425 of record VZTY01034423.1, read on the forward strand.
CAAGGCTTCTTTTAAATTCAAGGGTCATGAAACCTTTGTGAGGACAAAAATAACATATGAACCATCCTATGGGTCTTGCTGTTAACAAGAAGCCATGCAGTTTTTCTTAGTGAATGACCCTGAATGCCAGATGGTCCTGGCACTTCTAGAGCTGAAGGAGCTGAGCTGTATCCCAGAGTGCTCCTAGTAGCCAGGGACTTTGTTATGATAAAACCAAGTATGATTAGCATCAGTTGTGGATGAAATTTGCAGAGATGAAAGCTATAGGCACACAGATACAAAGAGAAAACTCTCTATAGAGTGGACTGCAATGGAATCATTGAAAGGCATGAGAAGTTTATTCTGTAATCAGCCCTTCTTTTGGGGTCTGCTCTTTTAAAAGCTGATGTCTGCATTAGTGGCATTTTTTCTAAGGAAGGTAGTGGCTGTTTGCAATTCGCCAGCTGTCCGGGTGGCTGGACTTAACCCCTGGTGTTACCTGTGTTGATTGGTGTGAGTAGGGGTTTCCTGTTTATTTCCAGAGCTGACAGTGTCCTCTCCCCTTGGCTTCTGCAGGCTTTATCATCTATTTCACCTATGGAATACGGCACAGTGTGGAAGCCACCTATGCAGCCTCAGCAGATGCAGAGAGAAACGTGGACACTGGTTCAGACAGCTGTAAATGACCTCGTGTCTGGCTTATGGACAGCTGGGGAATGGCTGCAGTGGAGGAAGTGTTGCGGTGGGAATCCTGAACCAGGCTATATCTGGTTAATCAGTAATACAGGGATAAGGAAGCATAATCTGGGACTCCCCAGCCCTGTTGCTGCAGCTTGCAGTTTGCTTAGTAGCACAGCCAAAAGGGATCACAAGGAAAAAAAGCCACACCTCTGGCATACTCCCAACAGCAACACTGTCTGGGGCTATGCCCTTCCCTTCCTCCCTCTTTCTTTTTTTTTCCTCCCACCCTTCTCTCCTCCCTTTCTCCAGTGTCTAGGAAAATCCCTGCTTCTGTGTGCCACTTAACCTTAAATGCTGCTATGAAACCTCACTAAGGTCTTTCTTTCAGTAGCCCTGGGAATTACCTCCCCCACAGAGACTACTTGATTATATCTGGAGCAGATTTTGCAGTGCTACTGTCAGGCTTAGACCGGATCTGTCCTTCACCTGATGCGAGCTATGCCCCACATCAACGCACAAAAAGAGGCTCTTGCCAAGCATTAGCTTTCTCCTGGTTAAAAGAGCACTTTCAAGTCTTGCATTCTTTGAAGTATCAGGCCTCATAGTTTTGTTGTTTTTATCCTTCTTTTCTCATATGCTTTAAAGTGCACCACCGCTTTAAGATGTTGGGAGGGTTTGTGGTTGTTGTTTGTCAGTTGAGTGGTCATTTGCCAGCGAGCAGGTAATACCAGCAGGTGTTTCTGCTGATGATAGGCTCAGCAGAGGGATTGCCAGGTCTAGCCATAAAACTCTTTGTTGCAAGTACTTGAATGGCTTGAAAAGAATGAGTGTCTCCAAAGAGCTGTCCTACCTCTTCTCAGAAATCACCAGTGGCGTGGCTGTGGTGGTGGGTGGCTAGCAGAATGGAGCCCAGCTCAACAAGTGGGGTCTTATTTTCCTCCCTCCACCTCACTTTTGTGTGCCAGATGTGTGGTGTTAGCGAAGGAGTTGAGTCTTTGCTTTGGTGTTGGCAAGGGAAATGTGATTCTGCACCTCTCCTCCACACCACACAGGGCAATAGTATTTGGCAGAGGTACTCGTGTTTTAGGGACAGTGGTGGGGGAGATGCTGTGCACAGGAGGATTCTCAGGGGCTTTAACTCCATCCATGAACAGTGCCTGGTGTGTGCCTCCTGCCCAAGGGAGGACTATGGAGGAGTATATGGCTCCTTGGTCCCAGTAGAGCATGCGGCTGAAAAAACCGCTAAGCAGTAGGGTCGGTCCGTCTGTCTTGCTGAGAGGAGTTTTTCCTTTGGGGCTGGAATTCACCTCTAGAGCCTATCTGTCAAGAACGGTGAAGATTCAGAATTGAGACAAAGGTCTGTGCTTGGTTGCCAAATGCAGGTGGAGCCTTGGTTTTGATCTAAGATTAGACTTATTGTTTTTTTTAATCTTTCTCTAGTAGCTTTCCCCAGCCAGTAAAAGGCTTGTTAAACCATAAGGAAGCTGGGTCATGCTCCTGTATCTCATCAAAATTCAGTCCTAGAATCATGGAATGGTTTGAGTTGGAAGGGACCTTTGAAGATAATCCAGTCCAGCCTCCCTGCTACGAGTAAGGACGTCTTTCACTAGATCAGGTTGGTCAGAGCCCTGTCCACTGTGACCTCAAACTCTTCTAGAGATGGGGAATCCCTAATAGATACTGCCGAAATCCCCTTTCCTGAGTGGATGCTGTGCTAGATGCCCTCCATGCTACTGCCTCTAAACACCAGACAATCTTTAATTTATTTGTCAATGTGGCTCTCACTTGTGAAAGGATGGGCTCTTTCCCCCATCCTTCAGTTGAAGAACAGACCTCTGGATGACTCTCCGGGTTGCATTGGGCATCTGATACAGCAGAAGGTAGAACCAGATCGTCTCCTGGATTAAGTGGCTGGACTGTGGACTATCTTGTGGAGGTGTCCCAGAGAGGAGTTTAATCTTGGTCTCCTTCTAGTACATTGGTAGGTTCTTTGTGCCAGGGTTGGAACTGGAGGAAGTGAAGGCAAAGTGCGCATTGTCTCCTGGCTGCATTTCAGGGTGTGTTTTGAGTGCAGTTACCCCTTAAAATGCAGTCAGGGTTTGCTTCAGTTGCTGGATCATGAGCATCTGCCAGGCATTTGCCCTTCATGCATATATACAAAATCTTACTCTGGCAGGGAGAGATAGATATCAAAATTAGAGGCCACTAAGTTGAGGTCTATTTTATTCAAACACAGGCAAACTCTGCACACTCCACAGCCTTCCAGAAAGCACTGAAGATACGGTGGGAGGGGCAGAAGATGTAAACTCAGTGGAGAGTGAATTTTCCTGTTGTACCAAAAATGTAAGGATGTTTCTCCCTACCTTGGGATCAGCTTCTGAACAATTAAGACATTCAGCAATGATTGTTTGGGGTGTGAATTCTGACTGGAAATGTATTTCCAAAGAAAAATATTTTAAAATATGCAGATTTCTTGCTGTATGTATCTTTTTTTTAATATATATAAATGTTAACTTATTTTTGTTTTTTACTTAGGGATCTATTCTGATATTTATATTGCATAACTTTGTTTCAACTTCTGTGGCATATAAATGCAGCATGTAGGAGAAGGGAAAGTCCTGATGGGGTCATTGTTCTTCAGTTGCTTTTCCTAGGAGAACCTTTCCATGTTACTATATTTGTTGTTGGAATGTGCCATTACCTGTTCCACCTCAAGCCACCAGCTGCAGATGTGCTTATGGAGGTGAGGATCTTTAGTCCCTTCCCATCTCTCACTCCTCCATTGTAACTTCAACCCATTGGTTCTCTGGTGGTGGGGACTGCACAGTGACAGGGATGCATGGGTGTTTCCCTGTCTCTCTGCTTGGCTGCTTATTCTGTGTGTGGCTGGACGTGGGAACTTCCTAGCGTCCTCTTTGGGTGACTTGACCCAGGGAGTGGACCAGTGGGGAGGTGATGTGTTGGACATGATTGCCATCATCACCTCCTGCCCCATCTTTCCTGGCTGCAGCCACCCCTTGCTTCTACCTTTTGTAAGCTGAAAGGCAAATTTGACTTTCTCTTTCAAGGACAATGTCAAGGACTTGGCCAAATGGGTGTGGTTTTTAATTTTTCTTTTTAATGGACTCCTTTGTCTCCCTGCTGATGTTTGCATGAAATCTAGATCAAGCCAGGTATCTTTGAAGAAATGCAACTGCTGCTATAGTCTTGCTGTTGTGGATGATCTGCCTTCACTCACTGGAGCATTTCTTTGTAAATATTTCAGTCATTATTGTGAGAATATTTTGTACAGATGCAGGAAGTTTTGCTGTGTGAAGAAGTGGGAATGGAGAAACAATGCCTTTGCTCAGCATGAGAATAGATCCTTTTCTTTCAAATCTGAGAGAGGCATGGTGTAAGAAATGGCCTGTCTGATCTTTTGGGGCAGGCTCTGATCTGAAGGACTGACCTCCTTTTAGCATGTTTGGTTGCTCCCAGCCTGCTCGCATAGGGGGACTCCTCCAACAAAGCTATTGGAAGGGTCCTGCTGGCTGCTGGTGGACAGTGCCAAGGTTGTAGCTTGCAGTTTACATAGCAGATCTGACTATGTAACCAGACAGCCTTTATCAGTGGAAAACTGGTGTCAAAATAGCCTCGTCCCACAAAAAAAAATTACTTCCTCAAAAAAATTACTATTTTTTCCTTTTTTTTCCTTACAAGTTTCATTCTTTGGTCAATGAAAATCATTACTAGTGGGGTTTTGGCTTTAACTTGACATTTTCCTATCTCTCAGGATGGAATTTGGTGCTGATTCAGGCATCAACAGCAGTGCTCGGTATTGGGTTGAGGACACCAGCCCCAGCCAGGCAGGGCAAAGTGCTGCTGATTAGGAGCTGTTTATGCTTGGTCACTTCAAGTGACTGTGCTGGTGAAAGGAGAGCTGGTGCTGAAGCCACTTGTATCTGTCACCAGGGCTTTGGAAGGGGTGAAGTTTTATCTGATAGAGCTTGCTGTGGGTTCCCTTCCAGACCCTCCTCTGCTCACGTGTCCCTTAACACCCTCCGCTCTTGAAGAAGCCTCTTCCCTCTGGCAGAAAAAGCCTCTCTCTAAAACCTTTTGACACCTGCCAGGCCTGACTTTACAGGGGGATTTCCCTTTCTTCTTTCTCCATACCAAAAAACTGCACTTCTTCAAGGTCACATCTGTACATACACAGTGAAGCAACACTCCCCACTTCCCCTTTCCACAGGGACTTGCTTGTGCATCCCAAAAGTCAGGGGAAGTCAAAACTGCCTCTCTCTGATTATTCTGCCCATGGGCACTCACCTCATGATTTATCATTCCTTTCCCACTCCAGCCCTCCCCATGAACTCCCCTATCCCCAGGCTGCACTATGGTCTGTGCTGTGGTTACTACTGGGGTTCTGTGGGGTCATGCACAACCAGCTGGAAATCAGATAATCATGGAACAACTCTGCCAGCAAGAATCTGACCTTGGCTTTTCTCAGGGTGTTTGCTCATGCTCCTGGACCTGAGCGAGGCCTTTGACATGGTCCCCCACCACATCCTTATCTCCAAATTGGAGGGAAGTGGATTTGATGGGTGGACAACTAGATGGATAAGCAATTGGTTGAAAGGTCGCAGACAGAGGGTGGTGGTCAATGGCTCTATGTCCAGCTGGAGGCCGG
>VZTY01034423.1:263262-307817 GCA_013400935.1 Turnix velox
TCCCATCCCATCCCATCCCGTCCTATTTCATCGATAGATCATAAAACCATTGAGGTGTTTGGTCTAAAAGGGACCTTGAAAGGGACCTTTACATGGACCTTTAAAGGTCATCTAGTTCAGCCACTCTGAAATGAGCAGATCAAGTTGCTCAGCCTGCCCTTGAATGTTTCCCAGATTGGGTTCATTTACTATCTCTCTGAGAAACCTGCATCACTCTTTCACTACCCTCAGAGTAAATACTTTCTTCTTTGTATCTAGTCCAGATCTACCCTCTTTAAATTTAAAACCATCACCTTTTGTCCTATCACAACAGGCCCTGCTAAAAAGTTTCTCCCCATATTTTTTAGAAGCCCCCTTTAAGTACTGAATGGGCACTATGAGGTCTCATCTAACCAGGTGTCTGTTTTTAAAAGAAATGGGGCAGTGCAGACAGATGGTAGGTCCTTATTGAGATGTGTTTTGGGCATATGCTAGCAACACCCACCACCATCCCTGAGGATGTGTGCAGAAACACCTGGCTTCTGCAGCCTTATTATGCTTGGTCAGGAGCCAGGTCCTGATGTGATCAACCTGGGGCATCTCTGGGCATGTACCTAAACCCGATTTACAGGCAGCTTCTGATTCTGTAGAACTGAACAGGGAGGCACCTAACCTCCTACCTAGCTATTTCCAGGGTTCAGCAGCAGCTGGGTGTGGATATTGGATGCACACAAGAAATTCTGCTCAGCTCCTTTTCTGGGAATAGCCTGAAAATGTCATGCACCACTGGCCCAGTCTTGTTGTGTCATCAAAATGTCTGAGAGGGTGGGCATTGCTGACTTTGCTTAAAATACATTTTGAAATAATTTCTGCTTTTTAGTTTTGGTTCCTACAGAAATTGAGCTCAGGTTATCAAGACTATGTCTGTTCTCTCTGTCCTTGAGAATTTTGAATGCTGAAGCAGCAGCAGAATTGAAGGATTAAAACACACAAGCTGGAGGAAACTTTCAGAAATCTGCTTGCCTAGTAGAGGAGGAAAATCTTATTCTCAGCCCCATCAGCTGTGGCATAAACTCACAGTCCAACAGGTGTGAGAAAATCCATATAGGAGCTGACCCTGAAGAAACAACACCATAGGAAACGTGGTACACATGGAATTACTTTTTTCTTTTGCAGAGTCGAATGAGACAGGGCATAAAAGTTATACACAAAGTCCCACTACATCTTTCTCCAGCCAGAATTCACTATGAAAAGAAACCCAAACACATGCCTTAGCTGCCTTTGTGCAGCTCTCAGTCTGCGATTGTCTAGTAAAGCTCATCACAGATCTCAGATCATGGGAAAGGGTTCAGCTCCCTCCTCTCATAAAGGCTCTGCTTGGACAGGAGGCAAGTCCAGCCCAAAGGCCATCACCACGTATCAGCCTGCTTTATGCTGGAGGCTTTAATGGTCTTTGTTAGAGGCATGGTAGGATGCATGATACAGTGTCCTCTGGAGTCTCTCACATGGTAGACTTTGCAGCACTGATGCACACTGCAATTTGCTGGCAGAAGCAAGCTGCAAGTTAGATACATGACATGCAGGTGAGCAGGGAAATGTTTGAGCAGAAAGGAGCCTTTCACTATGTAGCATGTGGACATCACGTCCTTCAGAGAGACTTGCTTTGGCATGCAGATGGAGAAGGGAGATGCTGCTTGTTGTGCTCTTTATTTTAGCCTTGTGCACATTGTGCTGGGAATTTACCCTGAGAGGATGTGAACAGACACAGGAAAAGCAAGATTCATGTCTCCTAGAGAAAGTGTCAGCTTGCACAGCCAGCTGGCATCCTTCAGCAAAGTCCCTGCCTTCATCTCAGCCAACTTAGCTCTGACTCTGCTGTGCCATGGGGAGGGAGACTGATAGATGCAATGCTGCTGCTTACAAATGACACAGGTGCCCATTCAGACCCTCTTCACCCATCAGGCAGAATAAAGAAGAAAGGCAATGTCAAAAAAATGTATTCTCGCTATTAAGTTTGTATTTTGAGGTCTATGTTCCAGTTTTAGACCTAACTCATATAAGGAAACCTTTATTCCCAGCACTGCAGACTTATGGCAAGATGTGTTCCTCTGTCAGCATCCCTACAGTTTAAGGAGCTGTAACAAATCACAGACATAAACCCACGGTAGTCTGCAGGGCCACATTGACACGTATTCAGGAAAAAGCCCTTGAATCATGCCTTCAACTCAGGTTAAAGACCCAAAAGGTCTAGAGGTCAGTAACTGTGCCTACGTTATGCCAACAGAGACCAGATACCCTCCTGGTCATCTTCATCTCTAGGTCACTGAATACTACCATTCCTCAAACATCCCCAGTTCAGAAAAACAGAAAAATTCTGATTAATTTGGAGGGAGAACCTGAGATATCAGGAAATAAGGTGATTTATTCAAGCACCTGGGAAAACTTCCATAGAGGCTTTGAGGAGTTCTTGTGCCCAAAGCTGGTGCCTGATCTACTTGCAAGTCCCTTCCTTTGTACCTGCTATGATTGGAAATATCTCTGCAGTATACCCCTCAGCTCCCAATGCCTCTGAGATGCCTTTCCTGGCCAAGCTGTAAAGGCTGTCTCTGTTCTTGTCCCCATTACTCCCGCTGCTCTCACTTCTCTTGCTGCTGCTGGGCTGACACAGCCACATGGGCACCCAAACTGTAAATCAGCAGAAATAGCCCTAATCCAGACTGTTCCCAGCAAAGACAGCTCCCTGAGCTGGTTCTTGCTGAACTTCCCAAACAGTGCCAGCACAACAGAAACCAGCAGCTGGGATGACTACCACTGCCAGGAAAATACATTTCATCATGCCTGACACTGTCCTTTATAGCTGTCCTCAGACTATTACCATTGAAAATTACTGTCCTTTAAGTTGACTTTTTATTATGACATCAAATTCACAATTTCTCCTGATAGATGCTCTTCAAAACCAGTAGCCACACAGTTACAGGCAAGAAGCAAAGCTGGATGCTGGTGTGGGGGGGAGAGTGCTGCTCACCCAGCTGAGGGCAGGGAGCTGCACTGCAGAAATGCCCAGCACTACACCAGGCATTCTGGCTGTCATTACAAGCATGGAGAGAGACTGCCAGTTCCAGGTCATAATTAATCCAGCCCAAAAACAGCTGTCTCAGACTGGGCTGGTCCCAAGCACAAAAAGAAAGACTGAAGGTATTCACCTCAGCCAGTGACATGTGTGTTATGGCTATTAACAGTCAGGTGAGATGAAACATAATCCTCAACCCAACCTGAATGTTAGTTCAAACAGTGCAGCCTTTTCAAAATACCTATATGCAAGAGACAGTTTTTTAAAAAGGCTTAATCTTTAATAGAGGAGAAACTAGATAGACAAAAACTAAAAGTAAATCAGAAATGAGACACTGAAATTTTAAAAATTCAGCTAAAAATTAAATTGTATTTTAGGCCAATGGCATAATTTCTGACAATGATGACAGGTGATGTGTTGAGAGAAGTTCAGCTTTAGCATCTCCCCCTGGTACCCTTCCTGCCTGGCTCCAGCTGTGGTCTCCTGCCTTACAGTAAACTGCAAACTGTAAACTCTCAGGGACAGAAATTGTCTTACCCTTCTCTATTCCTACACAACCTAGCACAGGAAGCCTTGTCACCATTATCAGACTGTGCCAAGGGTGCAAACAAACATACCAAGGGATGACTCTGCCTAGGGGACAGTGGCATCATTATGATGTCTCTTGAAATTGCCTGCCCCATTTCTCATCTTTTTAACCCACTGACAAAGGGACCTTGAAGCACTGACACTGAGATCAGAAGCCAACAGCAACTTTGCTCTCAGAAGCTTGTCAATACTACAGAAATACAGTCAGATATGTGGCCTTCCTTATCTTAAACTAAGAAAATATCAGTAGAAAAAGGATTTCTCAACAAAACAAGCAAATCACAACATCATTAGACTTTCAGGAACTGCAAGTGTCCTTTTAGGCTCAGACAGACTGAAAACATCAGGACAAACCTTGTTATGGCAGTATTTTGCTCAATTCTGGCTCTGAGTTCTTCATTCTGCTGTTGCAGCAGGGTGATTTTTTCTTCCAGTTTAAATCTTTTTTCAGTCTGCAATGAAAAAAAGGTTCCTTAAGTCTGAAGAAAGCACAATACCTGATCAAAGTGATTTGTTCTTTATTCTCCCCTAGAGAAATTTCTAAAATCTGAGGACTGATGGAGTTGGTCATCTAGGCTGCAGCTGAGACTTGGAAGGTCTGTCTCACATCACATCATACTGACAAAGTAAGTGTGGTCATCAGCAGAGCACTGAGCAGAGGCAGAGCCAAACTAACTCTTGCTTCTTGCTGAGGAAAAGGATGGTCTGAGTATTCTCAGTACAAAAAAACCTCATCTTCCTTGATGGTGCACCCTGGTATGGAGAGGGTGCTGTGGTGTGAGTGCTCATTCCACTGATGAAGGCGGAATGCCAGGTGACTGGACCAGGTTGCCCAGAGAGGCTATGGATCCACCACCCTCTCAGTGCCAGGCTGGACAAGGCACTGAGAAACCTGATCTAGTGGGAGGTGTCCCTGCCCCTGGCAGGGGGGTTGGAACTAGATGATCTTTCAGAGGTCCCTTCCAACCCAAAATATTCTATGATTCTATGATGATTATCACCCAACTCAGCTAGTTTCATTTGGCATAGAAGTCTGGTGTTCTATGATTACCCATGTTCTCTATGATTACCCTCTATGATTACAGGGAGGAAAGAGTTACCCATCAAAGCAGATTACACCCAGAGGCAGCCTTAGTCTGTTGCTGCATTCACATGAGGTGGGCTGCCCTTTGGAGACACTTCTGTCTCCAACTAGACAGTTAACTTTGAGCTACAATTAAATGAAATTAATCCCATCCCGAGCATCAGGTGGCTTGTCCATTTCAAGGACAAGGTTTGAGGATGTCAGTAGTAGTGGATGAATACATGAGTAAAGCCTCTGATGCTCTATTTTCCCAAGTTTTGAATGCAGCAGACTTCATCATCTTGGTTCTTGCTTTTCCAGCAGTTTGACTTTTGGAAGAAAACAAGATATCACAGGATAACCTTATCTCTGTGTGACCTCAGTTATTGAGTTTCCCAGCCTGTTATAAAGAACCAAAATATTGTGCACTGGAGCTTGCAACAACTCACACTTCATGGTGGAGGCATCAGTTTTATGCAGTTGTGTTCCAGTCCATGCAGGTAAAGGATAATGCTGACACCTAGACATTCTTGCCCATCCCATTATACTTTGTTATGGCGTAACAAAGACTCTGGCACTGCTTTGAAATATTCTGAGAGAAGAATAACTGTGATGGGTACCCTCTCTACTTACTCAATGCCTTTAATAAGTAGTATCATAGAACACAGGAGAAGGTCTGTGCCATCTGCTTCCCTTCCCACAGCAATTCTCACCCAATACCAACTCTCTCCTGCTACCTGTATTTCCAGCCTCCCTTTCAGCAGAGCAGAAGCCAAGCATGATCCTGTATTTGAAATGCTCTTCTAATCCCTTCTGAGGCACTCCATCTTTCAGAGCATTTGGAGATGCCCTGAAGATGTTCTGGCACTCATAAACGTAGATTCTTAAGGAGAAAGCAGTTGTGCCATTGGATCATAATAGTCCCAGTGTTTTACTCTAATAAAAGGCAGGAGCAGGACTGTGTGCTCATGGGTGGTTAATTAACAAAAGTAGATAAATGGCCAGGAAATATATAGGTTGTTGTTTGAGATTTCTTTTTTTCAGTATAACACTACATCACCTGATTTCAGATTCTGACTTTATTCCAGGAGGTAGCGTGCTGGAAGGAGCACAGTAAACAAGCCTCAGTTGTGAAGAGGCACTGACTCAAGCATCTCTTCAGCAAAATAATCATCAGAGTTCTCAGATTTCCCCGTAAATGGAAACAAATCTTGCTGAATGCTGTGCTGAACCAGCCATTCTGGGTGCCCAGCTGAGGTAGTGCCTCATCCTGTCACCACACTGTGCATTTACTGCCACTGTAGGACAATCCTCTCTCCAACAAAAAATATAATTGATGGTGAACCAGGGACCTCTTTGCTAGGGATCCCAACAAGCACAGGCTGCAGAGAAGCAATACTTTAGGGTTTGAGAGAGCTTTGCTATCATAGGGGCTGCTTAATGTATACTGCTAATTCATACTCACAGCTGAGAGCTAACTCCTTAAATGCATGCACAATGCCAAGCAGCAGCAAGACATACAAGGCCCAGTTTTTCTCCACTTGTCCTCACCAGCCCTAAATGGCTACCTGACTCCTGCAGAGCACATGGTACGTATCTGTGCACAGAATGAAGTCCTGGACTCCAATGAAGTTCACCTTCCTCCACTCTTCCTATAGCTCTTGCTTTGCTATCTAATGTAACGGGCCGAGCAGGTGTTGCATGAAAAAGCAATATAGATCAATGGACGTGTGGGAAAAAATCAAGGGTGCCATGAGTGGGTGAAAAGCTGGGGAAAGATAACAACTTCTGAGTGAAAACCTGAGACATGATACAGTAGGAGCAGCTATTCAGGATGACAGTGGAACAGCACAATACACAGCTATTTATGAATCTCTTTATGTCTTTCTTCAATGCCATGTGTTTTTTCACACTCTTTGAGTTCATCTGCTGTAACAAAGCTTCCACTTTATTATCTCTGTGATGTCTCTTCTGGAGGAAAAATGACAACTCACCTGTTTTTCTAGCTCCATAATAATCTTCTCCTGTTGGCGAATCTGAAGAGTCTTCATTTCCAGAACTTGTTTTAAACTCTTCAGATCCTCTTCTAAGTGCAGATATGGAGCTTTTACAGTCTAGGAAATATACCAGCAATTTTGATACCCATCCGTCATAAATTCATCTTCAGCCATAAGATACAGTTTCCTCAATGCAGCCAGGAGTAGTCCCAGTGATGTGAAAACTACCTGGACTTCACGGTTATTTAATTTCAGATAAATAATTGTTATGTGTGTTTACTTAACCACTGTAAATAAAAGGGTAGCCACAATAGAAGTTGAATAAATATTTCATATGACAGAGCTGTTCCCCACAAGACCAAAAAAAAAGAGACAATACAGAGGGCATCAAAGAAGTTGGTTCAGAAGGCACAAAAAATAGAAACCTAAATGTGAAAATATAAAAAGTAGAAGTAAAGTGAGGAAGTGGGGTTAAAAAGAATAAAAAGCAGTAAGACATACTAGATGGAGTTAATAAAATGCTTTAGAAACAGCTACAAGTGCTGGATGAAAGAGCAAATAAAAATAACATTTAAAAATTATGGACCTCAGCTAAGATTCCTGACTCCTGAACAGAGCTCAAAAACTGGGGTCTTTGCTGGGACCTGTGCCCAAATTCCAGGGTATGGATCCCACCACTATCCAGTTACATGATGTGAGTCATGTATAATTACACAGTTGTAGTTGTCATCTACCTTTAGTTGTTCCTCAGTGTTTTTCTTCAGAGCCTCTTCAAATCTATCCGCTTTGGCCTTAAGAGATTGGTTCTGGAAGGTGAGGGTGTCTATCTGGTCCTGGAGGAGAGACACATCAACTTTGTCACTATCCCTCTTACATTCATACATGTCAATCTGTTCTGAGAAACCACCAAGGGAGCTGAACAAGGCTTAGAAACTTTTGCAAGGCGATATCTTTTATGTAAGGCCACTTGAACATGTAGTGGGGTTTTTAATAACCACTGTCACAGGGAATCCCAAAATCCCTGCAATGCCTGTGGCTGGCTGACATTGACTGGCACTAGTTCATGGAGCATCTTTGATGGTAATCACCCTGTCACTTTAGGCTGCATGAGAAGGAGCATGTCCTTCCTGAAGTGAGCTGGCATTTATATCACAAGGATGGAGGAGATCACTTTTGTGCTCCCTGGAGTCTGAAAAAGGGGACAGGTACCTCATCCCTGCTTTGTTCACCTTGCTAGGCTTCTAAAATGCTAAGAAGCAACTTAAAGTTAGGAGTGTGGACTTTAAATAATCATCATTTAAACTCATACATGGGACAACATAATATCTTAAGCATTTTATTTTTATTACCTCTCTCTTTAAAACATCTGTAAAAGCCACAGATGCTGTGAAACTGATATTCTTATCTTTCATAGATGTAATTTTTTGGGCCTGTATCATTGCAGCAGTCCTTATTGCAAAACTGCTGACATGCCTTGAACTGCCACAGCCAAATGAGGAAGGCAGTAACAGCTGCTGCGTGCGATGGTATGTGCTCATTAGAGGTTTTAAAAATTGTAAGTCACCTCTGCCTATGAAATCATCAGAGCTTGCATTACTTGCTGCAGCATTTTTACTTGTTCACACAAGATTTCCAAACTTAGCATGAATCACAGGGGCATGTTTCTGCCCTCTACTCCTTGGGATTTGTTAATCTAGGAAGTGAAAACAGCGTGAGTCATTGGGACTGAAAAAGCCAAGACAATCTTGGTGTTGAATAGTTGGAGTGCAGGGCTGATCCTGCACAGCCATAGCCAGGCTGCACAACAGACAGCCTCGGGATGGCCTTCATCAGGGACTGATTGCCCTCTGGTGGGCATGGAAATGAGTCTATACCGTGGCATTGGCTCCTCAGCCTTCAGGCAGCAGGGAAGAGTCAGAGCCAGGCAGAGAGGTGTTTCTGGGCTCCAGAGGTGCCTGCAGAGGGTATCAGGTAGCCTAGGTGGCTCACAGCCACTACAGGTGCTGAAACTCTCTCCAACATGCAGGGAAGAACTCAGCATCTCTCCTTGTACTGGGCAAGCCACCAGCAGGGTCAAGGACATTGTTTCATCCAGTTGCCTTTTCCTCCCTTTAGCTTTGCCCTCTCCTCTCTTTCAGATGGTATTTTGCTAAACCAACCAAAGTAGGGCTGAGAGGAGGGAACATGAGGGATCACCTTTGCTTATGGATCTCAGAGGACAAGAGATACCACAGACAGTAGGAAGCAGCTGTGCTGGCAGCTGGCAATGGGGCTGGGACTGCCCTATGAGCCACTCTGCAGCATCATTGCACTGATGTGAAATAATGAAAGTGCTGACTAACCTGCAGTGACAGCCGCAGCTTTTCAAAATTCTCTTCTAATTGTGCCTTTTCCAGTTTGTGAGCTGTATTCAGTTCTGTGGAAAACACAGACATGACACTGCTAAGTGAATCCAGCAAACCAGGGTCCAAGGACACAGACATTGTGAACCAAGCACAACTGGGAATGAGCTTTTAGGGCATGGATGTTGAGCAGAAATTGGTGGTATTAGGGGAATTGTTTAGAGGGTCAGGATTGGAGCATTTCCCTTATGAGAGTCTGAGGGGTGACCTCAATAATGTCTATAAACATGTAAAGGGTGAGTGTCAGGAGGATGGAGCTAGGGTCTTCTCAGTGACCTTCAATGGTAGGACATGGGGCAATGGGTGCAAACTGGAACACAGGAGGTTCCATGGGAATCTGAGAAGGAACTTTTTCACAGTGAGGATGACAGAACATTGGAACAGGCTGCCCAGAGATGTTGTGGAGTCTCTTTCTCTGGAGACATTGCAAACCCATATGGATGCCTTCCTGTGTGCCTTGGTCTAGGGTCAGCAGGGGGACTGGGTTAAACAATCTCTTGAGGTCCCTTCCAATCCCTGATAATCTGTGATTCTGTGATCCTGTGATCTTTTACTGGGTTTAGCTATCTCTATTTCTGTGTGAACAGATTCTGATTTTTCAGACTTGTTCAGAATTGACAACTCCTGGGAACTCTGATCTGAGAAGAGTAAGTAAGACAGTGGACCATTTACCAGTTCAGAGTAAGCATCCCTAAATCAAGGAAGTTTTAAATTGAATATATTTAAAATCTTGAGCTGTAATTTCTTTGGGAGACAGAGACCAGCAATTCAGATGTAAAAATGCCCATGACAGGACTTCTCTAGGACCTGAGGTAAATGACCTACGTGGCTTACTCCATTAGCAAGAAGAGCAGAACCTGAAAAGAAATCCTTTATCTATATGACATTATTAAAAGTTTCACTACAAGAGCAACTCACTGGACTTAACCAAGGAGAATAAAGTTTAATCTAAAAAGAAATTGACATTCATTACAGCAGTATAACCTAACTTTTTGTTACTGAGACACTTTTTTTTGTGTCTTTACCCTCAGACCTATGGGTTTTTTTCCTCTCGCCACTAGCTAGCAATAATACAGTTGCCCTAGTCCCCTGTACACCACACAGGACTGCAGCTGCTGCAATGCCTTTTCCATCCACAGGAGGGCATTACGTACTCGCACCATGCACAGAGAGCACAAAGTTTGGCCACCAGAGGTGTAAGTTCTACCGTCAGAAAATACTAATAAAAACGTACAGATAAGAATATCTCCGAGCAAGGACTTTATTATTTTCAAATATGTATATGTTAATTTTAAAGTTTTATGCTAGATACCATGTCTGCCAATGGGAAAGGGGAATAGGCTGTTCTCATGTCAAGTTATGCTCTGGACTGTGTCTCTAATTGACACAAGGCAGAGTTCAGCAATATGAATCAATCTGGGGAACTTCGTGGAAAAAACCACTAGAAAACTACTAGTTGTGGAAAAAAATTAGAGCTTCATACTTATGTTCAAGGACAAAAAAAAAAAGAAGATGGTTTTACAGACAACTGTTAGGCATATACAAATACATTAGTTTAGATACAGAACCAGTATAGGGAAAGCAGCTTCAAATTCAGCATCAAATCCCGTGGAGAAGCAAAACATAACATAAAGACAAGAGTGCTGAGATGCAGATTTGCCCCAGAGTGTGGCTTTGGTCTTCCAGACTTTTATTGCTTGTTTTTAGAAGCAGTGGAGGTATTTAAGCAACTAAATTTGGAGATGTTGAATGAGCTTTAGTCCCCTGAGAACTGCTTGAAGCTCTTGAGATAAGGCATCATGTTTTTTACAGCACTTTCTAAATCTGAAACGTACAGTTGCTAATGTGATTGGAAGAGAAAATACAGAGCAGGAGGTGATTCATATTTCAGAAATCAATTTTTTTTGGTTTTGCCACCTTTTGTGCAACTTTATCAATTCAATATTTTATAATTCTGGAAAAAAGTATTTATTCCATATTTATGATAATCAGTACATAAAGGGTGTGCAGAAGTGTAATTTCGTTTTTGATTGTATTCACTGCGTCTAAAACAGCGAAGACTCTAAAGTGACCCATGAGATGACATGCTGTGCAAGTTCAGCATAGCCACTGTAAACGAAACGGTTTTCAGCTAGAGCAGGGCAGGTTTAGATTAGACATTAGGAAGAAGTTCTTCACCATGAGGATGGAGAGGCACTGAAACAGGTTGCCCAGCCCAGTGGCCTGGCCAGGCTTCGTGAGGTTCTAAGCAACCTGATCTAGTACAAGATGTGCCTGCTCACTGCAGGCGTGTTGGACTAGATGGTCTTTGAAGGTCCCTTCTAGCCTATTAATTAGAACTTTGTATTCAGCAACCCATGGAGAAAGCCATATCATTAGTTTTGAGATCCCTCAGACAGTCTCAGGTCCATATTAGACGCTATACATAATGCATACAGCTCTCTCTCATCCCTGGCATGAACCTGGTGGTCCACACTCCATGTAAAAGCACTAGACAAACACATTTTTTCTGTGTCATTTACTCTGAAGAAAGAAAACCCAGGCTTACACTATCTCACTACAGCGCTCCTGCTCTGGAATAACTCTATAGCCATTGGGCTGTTGCTGGCTTACCTTGAATCTTCAAGACATTCTCCTCCTGCAGTCCTTTAATGGTGATCATATGGTTACTTTCCAACTGTAACATTGCAGCCTTGTGTGAAGCTGTGATATCTTCTATCTGTTCCAATGACAATGAGTAAAGACACGGAGACACGATTAGACATGCTGTGGCACACTAACAAGCCTCCGCTAGGAGGCTCCAGTGAGCTGGAAATAATGAAGGGACCTACTGAAAGTGACACTTCCAGCATCTGGACCAGTTTTGTTCACTACAAAACAAGCACGTTGATGCATTGAGTGGCAGCAGGTAATGATGAGAGTACTTTTGCTCTTTTAACTAATGACCATGAAAGAGGCACATAATTCAGCACAAAGCCCTTAAGCAAAAAAGTCATTCCTTAGTGTATGTAAATATCAACATTACACTAATCTAAATTATACTAATGACCCCACACCCTTTGATGGCCAGACAAACATATGCAGTTCTGAGTCAACCTCGTTTTTGTCTTTACAGCACTTTGCTGCAATGATTTTTTATTATAAGTTCTTGAATTAACTTCTGTCTAATGTGTCTATGAATTATTCATAGTTGTAAAACCTTTATTCCTAGAGAAAAAAATGAAATTATTACCAATGAGTTTGCAAAATGAATTGCAATCTGTCATATTCCCTTCCAGCCTAGGCGATTATGCTATTTTAACTTGAAAAAAGAGTATTCCACAATGCAGTCGGTACCCACATTCCTATGTCTTTTGAGTACACATTTAACAAAGTGATGAAAGATATGACAGAACCTTTGTGCAGACACACAAGTTTTAAAGTTGATGTGGAAGTAACTAAGATGACAGTGAGGCCACAAGACTTTTTCCTGCTCTCATATTGGGTCCAGAAAGAGATCCTGCTCCTGCAGACTACCCCAAAATCTGTACCTAAAGGCACACAGCCATCGGGGGAATGTAGCTGGAAGAGGAATGTGGGCAGCACCTGTGCACCTGATAGCTTTGTGACTGCTTCAGTACATCGTTTGGCTTAAGGCAAAACAAGATCCCTAATGATGGTGTTTTGATATGTATCATTAAAGAAGATACAGTGAAAAGTGGTGATCGAGTTTGAGTGGTCCAGAGCAGTTTCAGGTTGCAAGGCACTGATTCGCTTTCCTGGGTTTTGTAATCACAGTGATCTTGTTCTCCACGTTTAACACATATCCTGTTCTATTTGGAAATTCAGGAGATCAAAAAATTTCACTTTGATAATGAAAGAGCTGTTCACTGCAAAGTGACTTGTCATTAAACAGTTTTTTGGTCACTGTTATGTTACTAATGGTAGAGAGTTACTGTAGCTGAGCATATCTTGGCTGGAATAAGTGTTATTTCACCATGTCAAATTGTAAAAAGTATGTGTTGGATTATCCAACAAAAGCAAAATTTCAACTGTATTAGAGAAAGCGTGCTCTCAGAAAGAAAGACAGGCATTTAACACGGAATTTTAAGTTATCCAAACTCATTTTCACAGCTATGTGAAGAATTGTTTGTAAAACAAAGAGAACTCAGCCTGCTGATATGTTGCATGAGGGAAAGGGGGGCCAGATGACTCAATGGGCTACTAATGAGATTGAGACTATCACTTGAGTTCTCCCAGAGCACCACCTCCTTGTACATGGTTCTGAACACTGAAACCTCATGAGCATTGCCATATTCTTTACCTTATCCTTACTAAAGTCTTTATTCATACTCTAATTGCTTCTCAGCTGAGAAGCATCCCATAGGAATGATTACCCTCAAATCTGATGCCTTCAGGAGGTGAAGGGGTCTCTTTCACTGTTACCATCCTTGGCAGGTTATTTATCTATAAAGCCAATTAAATATGTTCCAAATGGTCTCCAGAGATTTTTCTGTCTTTTGTATGTTTCATATTAGCTTCCTCCATGAATCTTTTAAATCTTACAATGCGACCTCCTGTCTGCAGGGTTTTTTTTTTTTTGTAGCAGATAGTCTACTTAGCATTGGGAATCAGATCTCTTGGATACTAATTCCACTAACTTACTTTATAGGCCTGATCAACTCAACCAGTTCTGTAGCGATTTCTGGCAATGAAAAGAAGCTCATATGGGATTTTTAAGACTTAGTAAAGTAAAATCAAAGCAGGCTCTGGTGGGAGAAGTTTGTTAAGTTTCATATTAGTCAACAGTTTGAGCTGAGCAGCTCAAGCTAGAAACACTGTCAAGCTAAGATGACAGCCTTTACTTTGCAAGGATATATGAGAAATATCACCCTCTATTACTTCCAGCTCCTTCAGGCACTGGCAAAATCTCCAGGTTGGAGATAATGATGCTGGCAAACAGGGAGTCTGTTGGTTGGTACACATGTGACAAAAGCCCTCATGAACTGTGGTGCTGGGCAGTGGATAATATGGAAAAATCAGAACTGTATCTGATTCTCACTCTGCTGCAAGTGAGAAATTGCAAAAGAAAGGCTTTACTACCAAAATCCAGGGCAGCAGGATGTTTTACCACCATGTAACACAGGTGAATTAGTGTCAGTTCACTCTAGCCATTTAAAATAAGACTAAAGTAGCTGCATGTGAGAGTATTCCTGCCTGCACACAAGGCTGATGCAGGGAAAAACACTTGGGATGCACAAGGTAAGTGATTAGAGTGATTGGTGGAGCATAAATCAGGGAACCTGGAGCATGTCACTTGCTTGATATTTAGGCTAAGTGTTGCATGGGCCTTATTACTTTGCTGTATCACTCTTTAACTAACATTGTGAATAATGATGAGTAGGACTATGCTGGTCGTACCTGTACTGAGAATATTCTTGTTTAACTCTTGGTTTCACACTTATTGGCTACAACAGGTGGGCTGAGGAGCAAGTATGTATAGGGAGCAGACCTAGCCAGTATTTGTGTTGTATGAGATTTGGATGGACATGAATACAAGATGTGATGGTTTAATGCACTACTGTGAAAAATACTTACAGGAGTAACAGGGAGAAAAAGCAATAATGATAGTCAGGAACAAATTATTCCAGTCATCTGTTTACTACCAGCATCTTCATTACCTTAACCCACTCAATAATGATGTGATCTGTTCTTCAAAGGGAACAGAGACTGACCTGATCCTGATGCTGCAATTTCACTTGGTCCAACTGCAGGCTGTGCTGCTCCTGCAGGCTCTCCCTCTTGGTGTTATAATCCTCCTGCAGCTGATACTCCAGTGCCTGCAGGTCCTGCTCCTGCTGCTTGCGAAGACGCTTCCCTTCCTCCTCAAAGCGCCTCTCCAGCTCATCCTTCTCACTCTGTAGTTTCTTCCATCTCTCTGTGTTGAGAGCTGTGGAGACAAGATCACAGAGTCAGGCTCTGAACTCCTGGGAGCAAACAGTGGCATTGGATCTGTCTGTCCAGCACTGAGCACAGTACCTCTCAGCAGCTCTGGGGCTCCCATGAATCTCAGCCACCAACAAGCTCTTGCTGTCAATTCCCTCTCTATCCCCATCTCTCAAGCACACATACACATGGACACCAATAGAGGCATTGGTAAAACACATAAAAGCCCATGCAAAAATTTGGATCTGATGATAATTAGAACAACAACTATAACAATAATAATAATAATGATAGTAGTAGTAACAGAAGCAGGGAACTCCATGGACTTGCACGGTGACTAAACGTACCCTCCTGGCCAGCAGAGTCTTGGAATCACAAACTGAGGCTTTGGGGCTTGTACTTTTTCTTGGATGTAAGAAGCAGCACGTGAGACAATCACTTGATACAGCTTTTTTTCCCTAATCTCCTTCTCTTAAGCCAGAATCTTGGCTACATCTTCATTTTCCAATCACCAGCCACCTTTTTGCAACTAAACTGCCTCTTGCTCAGCATCTCAGTGTCTCCAAAGTGTTGGCTTGCTCAGGAAGGGGTGGCCCATGATACTCCTTTCCAGTACACATTTTCACAGGAACACTGAGGAAAGGATTATCTCACATGCAGACACAGTCCCCTGCCTAAGAAAGCAAGCACATACATATCCATGGCTAATCTTCCATCTGAAGCAGTACAACTCATCTGAGACCTCTGACTGCTTTTCCAGAATATTTGGAAGTCTTACCAAAACTTTCTGCACATACTTCATCAGGACCTAGTTTTGTGTGTAGGAGGTATCTACTACTGAAAGCATAAAAGCAGTGACAAGGACAGGCAATGTAGGAATCTCCTGTTACTGAGCATGTAGCTTTGTGACCCCTAAATGAGCATCCAGCTACATCCTTGGCAAGGTTCTCCAATAAAACCACCAGTGATCTGTATTTACTTCAGCTGTACAAATGACGGGGAAAAGGAAGCAGAGTTCTTTATCTCTTGCACTCTCTTTCCTCTTCCCACCTCACTGCCACTTGCAAAAGAACTCATGAAAATGAGCAAACCAAACTTCTCTTCCAAATGATAAGGAGATATTCAATGGAGACCTTCAGATGATGCAATAGTAGCCACAAGACCTCTGTGAGTGCTGTGAAGCACAGAGGATGGATGAAGGCAGGCATCAGGCAGCAACTGGGAATGTTCCTTTCCTATTGCTGAAGTATGCTTTGGCCACGGGGACAATATAACTCTCTGTGAAATGATGATCAGACAAAAACAATCAGGAGGGAGTAGCAGAGCAGGGAAAACAAACTGCTGGGCATCAGGAAAGGGCTGAGATCAGCTTCTGTGCAGTGAGTTGTCATAGCCAAGGTGAAGAAGCAGCACAGGGAGGATACGCAGTTCTGCCCAGCTCACATGGGTTTGGCCTGAGTCCCCTTTTGAAAATCAAGTCACCCTCATGTAAAATGGCAAAATTTGTGCTTAATGTGTGATCCAGCACCTGGGCTCCCACATGCAGAGGAAACTGAGGTGTTCCCCCTATTCACAGCTCCAGTCACCAATGGTTTCATCATCTTTTGGTACTCAGGGTGTCCCCTGCCCCAGTGGTCAGGTGCCCTTCCTTCTCTTCATTTGTCCTGGGGTAGATGAATCCAATGTCTCATCTATTCTGGAAGATTTAAGCCCACAAAAACTCAGTCTGCTGACTGAAGCCAGTGCAAAATCCCATCTTCTCTCTCAAGAGTTTCAATGTCTTTATACCTCCCCTCTCTCTCCTGCCTATATCAGAAACCAAACAGGAAAAATAATGGATGCAGATACATAGGGAATACAAAGACTGAATGAAACTCAATGCTTTTGTCATCTTTCAATCAGGAAGAAACAAATTATTAATAAACAAGTTCTGAGCTTGGTGTTCTTCAGTTTGTTGCTGAACTGCAAAGCATGCAAATGTACATGTGAGTGATGCATTCCCAGTCTCTGTGCACCACTTCCCATCACCAGTTTCCCACTTTGTATCACACTGTGCGTTCTCCTTGGCAGTGGTGGTACACAGCTTGAGAATGGAAGCTATGACTTTATGATGAACCATTTGTGTAGTGAAGATGATGCACAGCTAGTTCCAGTGTGTGTGGTGAGGGATACACACCCACAAGGCAAGAGGAAAAATTGTGGTTCTCTGCAAAGTTGCAAACCCCCTTGCCACTGGGCTGCAGAAGACATTTCATCACATGTATGCAGGTTCCCCTTCCCGAGCCACATCACAGGGAATTACTGCTTTTGTGCGAAGTGAGTTTGCTATCACTTTGTACTACTTACCCACTTCATCCTTGATCTTTGCAAGCTCGACTCCTAATTCCTGTCTTTTCACAAGGGCATTTTCATTCTGTTTAAGGGAAAAAAGAGGGAGAGAAATATGTATAGCCCCTAGATTTATCCCAAATAATCACTTTCACATGTTAATTTAGTAAAGCAGATTAGACTGATTCCTCAGACATATTTCTTGGCAGATTATATTGAACTTATTCAGTTTTTAAATCAAGCTTACAACTTCCTGGCTACAAATACCTTACATCTCCATGAATGCATACACACACACACACACACATGTACACAGGACAGCACAGAATACTCCATTTCCTATGTATCTAAAAAGACATTTGAATTTTTCCTTATTTTTTTATCCAGTCTGTGTACTATTTAGAATTGGCCTGCATGTACAAGATGATTTTCATTAATTCTTTCAAAGCACTCACATATTTATGCCTACATATAACTACCTCTAAACATAGCAATGTGCTTACAGAGTCAAATTTGCAGAGCAGGTTACTGCACTTAGATCACGGTAGCCTATAAAGATACTAATAATGGCCTGATATCCATGCTTATTTCCACATTTGTTTCTGATATTTTAATTTCTATTAAGGACAAGAGCTCCTTTTCTCATCCTCTCTCAAAAGAAATCTGAGATCTTAAGGAATTGAAACAGATGAGATGACCAAAGGAAAATTAAAACATATTTATGTTAACAGTGCTAAGGTGTTCCTAGTAAAATGCAAGGACTTCGGCAGCAGGTATCCCATAAGTGCTGTGCAAAATGACAAAGAAAAGTTTAAGGAAATTCTAATGGAATTTGGATTAGTAGAGCATAATAGTTCAAACAAAAAGCACTTTAAATTGTAATGTATCCCAAATCACATCAGTATGAAGAGAAAGAAACATATCCTGCAGGGAAGATCACCAATGATGAGGAAAACTAGATCAGGCTACTGTAAATATGTTCTGGGTAAGAAAAGGCCAAGAATCACTACAGATAAAGCATATTTGAGAGAAGAGGCAGTGCAGTAGTAAATGAAATTATAAGGAGTGCTCAAAAGTAAACCTTTCAGTAATAAGCAAGCAAGGCTAGTAAAAATCTAGGGTACAGAAAGAATTAGTTCAGCAGCAGAATACATAGCAGAGAGGAAAGCATACTAGTTCTGTCTTAGAAAAATAAAAATGGAAGGAAAATTTTTTCAGACAATATTTTTCCCCCTGCATCTAATTTTTAACTCTGTAAAGGCAAATAATACAGCTTTTTTGTGATATCAGGAAGTTTGAATTTGGACTTTAAACAGATCCTTTACAAACTGCCCTTTTGGGATGATTTCCACCATACCCAAGGGGCAAACTTTCCAGAAATTTTTGCTGCATATGGAGTGATTAACTGAGCTGGTTTGAGAGCCTTGGGTGCCTGGGGTGATCCAGGTGACAGGGGCACATTTTTTACTTAGTTATGGGAAGAAGCAAGGCTGGGCCTCTTCAAGGAGCCAGCTCCATACATTGCTGAGTAATGCACAGAGTGCTTTGTGCCAGGACTGCAGAGTCTCCAATACTGATTGACTGCATTAGGCTCAGCATAAAATAAGGTGGACTGGTGGACTGTTTGGGCTTTTTTTGTTTTTTTTAAATTTTAACTAATACAAAAGCTATAAAAAAATAAAAAGGTTGAGATATATACAGGCTGCTATGTTGAAAAAAAACTGTGTCTTCTTGTCAATGCCAGTAGTCTTAAAGATACGGTTTCCCCTTTTGGAGAAGTGCATCACTGCATCTGTCCATACCTCCTGCTTAACTCATTAGAGGCATTTTAAGAAGCATTCTTGACAGGCTGCCAGATTAGTGCCCTTGAAGGTGTGTGCACAGGGATGTACTGGATGTCCTGTTCCTGGGTTTCCAGACCAGACTCTGAGGCTTTCTTGAGCCACTGGTGGTGGCACAGCTGAGGAACCTTTGCTGTCCTGACCTCCCAATGCATCTTGCACTGCATTTTATTTTGGTTAGAGCTTTCTGACCGCTCTTCAGGACCTAATTTTTATTTTTCCTGGGGAGGTCAGATGTGTAAGGATTACTCTTCATGCAAAGGCCTCTTTCTCCAAAGATTCTTTTCAGGAGAAGTAGCACAAGATTTTAGCTTCCTCTTCTAGAGGAGAGGCAAGGTGTGTCTCTGGCTAATCACTACATCAACCTCATGGTCTCCTGGATGTCCAGTGAACCTACAAATCCCTGACATTTTCTGTTACTGTAACCTGCTTTGTAAGTGACAGATTTGGACTGCACATGTTCTAGCAACAAGTGTATACACAACACTAATACCAGATGAAAAAGCCTCTCCAGTTTATCATCAGTGAGGCTCTGGGAATAACCAGCACTTCAATGTCACTGCAGCCAGGGAACTGGGAATGCTAGTGTTTAGGAAATCAAATGTTACAGTAGAGCAAAAAATTGATCTGACATGAGAATATAAAGCTATCAGGTCCAATTCTGCAATGCCTGTAAGTCCAATGTCAAAACATCAAAGCAACTAGAAAATTCACAAGCATGCAAGGAAAAATATACTAAAACAAATGTGTAAAAATCCAAATTGATGGGATATCCCATTGAATTAATCAATCTTCATTAATATTTACTGTAACATAGTTTGAAAGAGAAGGCAGAATAAGCAGGAACCTTTATTTCCCTCCTAAGGGTTTTGTGTCTAATACACTCAGAATATCAAAGGAGCTTTGCAGGCACCCTCTGCCAGGCACGAGTTGGAGTACAGCCACAAAGGGTAAGTGACTAACAGCCAAGGCTCAATGACCAAGCTAATGACACAGAGTTTTCCAGTGGGTAAAAAGGTCAAAGACACTTAAGGAGATTGTGTAGATATCTGGTATTTCAGTGTAGCAGTTAAATGGCAAGGGAGAAAAAAACTGCTTTAGTATGTTTTGGAATTAATCTTTTCTTTGACAAAATGTGAAATCAAAACAGAGGGTTTTGTACAAACTAAAATGTTGCATTTATTTTTCAGGTACTTTAAATGGATGATGGATTTCATTATTGCTTGGGGAAGTGATGAGAAAGATCCGGCTGTATCCCAAGTAATTACTCTGATACTGGGGTAATTTCCATAAAATAAAATAAAACTATGCTCATGATGGAGATGAAGGAAATATTTTTCCTCATAGCTCTAAAACAGAAGTGTACTGTCAGGAATATGCCCCATCTTACCTGAAAAAATAGGGTAAAAAAATATATTTGCTTGAACCATGAACTACTGTGCTGTTGAATAGACTCTTTCTGCTGTCTTCATCTTTGTAACATGCAGATGCCCCAATATTTCTGCCATAAAATGCTCAGCAATGGACCACATCTCACCAAGTAAAACAGACATGGAAAATGGCACTTGTGCATTCTGCTTTCAACTCAACACACTCTAAGGACAAATGGTGCTATGATGTTTATTGGAGCAGTATCAACTCCAGAAAAGCTGGCAGGTAGTCATGCATGTATGCAAAGAGATAGGCAGGAGGGAGGAATCTGTCTAATTAAAAAACAGTGGCTGAAACTTAGCAGTCTAGTTCAGGAAAATGTGCAGGACTTAGACATCATTGTGAGTGAGGACCTGGGAATGTAACTAAGTAGATGATGTCATAACACAGGCCTGAGGATGGTCAATTTGGTCAATTTGTGTTGTCCAAATAGATTAAGAAGGGAAGTAGCCACGAAGGACCAGGAGAGAGGAAAGGCTCTGCTTTAACTTCACAGAGCTTTAACCAACAGCTAGACATCCTCAAGGAGACTTTGTCAGGGAGACAGGTTGAGACTTTACTTTGGACCAAGAATAACAGTGGAATGGAGAGTAAGAGTTGAGTTTGTCTTAGAGTATCTGTCCTCTGAGAACTGCAGATTACCCAAGAGATACTAATACATTAGAAATGCTAATTAATTAAACCTCTGGGTACTTTTAGCAATGGGCAAGCAACAGTGTATCCACTGAAAAAAATGGGTAAGATAATCAAGGAACATCAGAAAGTTGCTCAGACTGACACAGGAAGTCATCTGCAGTTAGGGAGTAAACACAGGACCTAGAGTTACCTCCTTAAGTCAAAATCCCTCTCCTCCCTGCCAACTTACACATCTTATATTCTGAGGTCCAAATATATGTACAGTATCTCCACAAACAACTCACAGTTCTCTACCATATCTCCTAAAAATAAGCATGGCACACAGATGCTCTGAGGCACTCATTAGTAAAACTGCTCCTTCAGAATGGATTTTCCATATCCAGTGCTTTCCAAATAATAAAAAAATTAAAAGAAAAAAAAAGACTGACCTGCAAATGGTGTTTAGTCACTGCTGTGCTTTGTTCAGAGCTCCCTGGGGCAACGCCTCGTATTATAATTGGAAAGAGAAGCACATGCATTGGGAATTCTCATGAACTAGTAATTTTTTCAGAAGATAAGTGTAGAGGCAATAACCAAATTCCACTGCAGCTGATGTTCAAAATGAACTACAGCCTTCCCTCAAAAAAAAAAGGCACTCCCATTTCAGCTTTGCTGGTTACCTGATAATCCTTCTCATAATAATCTTCAGGTTAAAGTTTGCAAGCACCTAAATATCCCCTGGTGACTGAACTTTAACAAGTTTTATATTAACCCATATATTTTTTCTTGATTAATATTGCATCTCGAGCTATATTTGAATATGTGCTGAGGTAAATGGCAAACGTCATTATCTTTTCATTAAGACTGAGTACATGAATATTTTTAGAACCCAAAATCTAGAAAAAAACACTGTTTAAGCATGTGTTTCTGCCAAGGTATTTTCTATTAAGCAAATTAAATGCTTATGCTCATTCTCTCCCTCTTCTGTATATAATTAAAATCCAGGTAAATATCCAGAAGGATAATGTGAAAAGTTGCATGTTAAAAACGTCCCACATCTTCTCTTCCACATGCTGTTCTCCTGCTACCTGTAGCTATGTACTTACCTCTGCACTGCCATATGTCACACAACCCATTTTGGTGCCTAGAAGTTAAATTTCTTTAAATTCACCCTGAGATAAGAAAACCTCTAGTTTTGTCTAGTTTCACTTCCAGAACAGAGGATCAGTCCTACTTCAGAAAGGAGGGTCATTAGGGAGGTAAAACCTTAGGTCAGCTAGAGGCTGGGAAAAAATACCTCTTCAAACTTTAAAACTCCGTGCAAGTCTCCTTTCCAACTTGTACTCCACAGGGTTATTAAAAATGTATGAAAAGCCTAGTGCCGAATCAAGGCAGCTGTTACTACAGAAGATGCCAGTAGTTCCCCCCTCATTTCACGGAAATCCAACCCCAACCTTTGGACTGCAGGACAGAATTATGTAAAGCACTGCAGTGCGTGTGAAAGCCACACTTGAGACGTGTCCCCGCAGAAGCAGAGCCCCGCACACCCTCACTCCGCTTCCCTCTCCGTCACCCGGGGTGCTCACACACACCCCACGCCGGCTGGAGGCCACTTCCTTGCCCTTTCCCTTAAGGATAAAAAGAGACTTTTAAAAGTACCGTCTCGTCCTCCCTCCGGACGCAGCAAAACCACTTGGAGCAGGATTTGCCCATCCTGGCGGGAGCGCCACCAGCCGGGCGGCCGCTCGCCGGACTGCCAACTATCCTCGCCCAGAACCAGAGGCTGAGCCCCGGAGCGATGCCACTATCAAAAAGGGGATGTCACGCCCCCGCACGCCGTGGCAGGCCTGATGGCCCCCCCCCGACACCGCCGCTGCGGGATGCCCGCGACGGCGGGACAGGGGGGTCACGGAGCAGAAATCGGAGAAGGGACAGGGGCTGGGAAGGGACAGGGGCTGGGAAGGGACAGGGGCTGAGAAGGGTGGCTACTGGCGGCTGCCAGTACAAGGACAGGGGCTGGGGAGGACCAACGGGTGCGGAACGGCAGCAGAGCAGTCACCACTGGCCGGGCTCCCCACTGCCTTCCCCGCGGGCGCAGTGTTGCTAGGAGTAATTGCAACAGAATCTGTGGAATCACAGAATTCTTGCAGGTTGTAACGGATCCTCTGATCATCACGTCCAACCGTGTCTCCGATACTGCCAAGTCCCTCACCACCACATCTAGCCTCCTTTTACATACCTTCAGAGACAGTGACTCAACCCTGGGCAGCCCGAGCCAATGCTTGATGACCGTTGAAGTATTTTTTCTTAATATCCGAGAAGTTTTCTCAGGCTTCTCGCTAAAAAAGAGGGTCCGATCGCTTGTCTAGAGCAGAGCATGTCCTGCAGCGTCATCGCAGGAAGGTGTCGGGGTTAGGGACGGCACGGAAAGGTTTTGAAATTCGCCGCGAAAGCCCCAGGAGGCGGTGAAATCCAAGAGAAAGCCTGGCTGGCTCTCGCCGCGGGAGGCGGCTCTGGCTGATGCTCATCTTCACGCCGCATTCACAGCCGCTGAACACCGCAGTCCCTGTCCTCTGCAACCCTCAGCTGTGCCTTTAAGCCTAACGTCTCCCAGCTCTCGCCAAATTCTCGTCAGGGCGTGAGACGGATGCTGCGGGAGAGATGCCTCTGGAAGGGCGCAGAGCCCGGCTGCCATGCGAGTTCTGTGCTGAGCGGCGCTGTGCACTCCCGATGCACTGCCCACCAGGCGGGCGGGATGGGGACACGGGGACCTGCTCCGAGCCGCTTGCTTCTCCCCTGGTGATGCAATTCCCCTCCATTTCCTGGTGTACCCCAGCCTCCCGAGCCGCTCTCATCTCTCCACAAGGACTTTTCCTCGAATCTTGTATTTAAATACCGAGGAAAGTCGCTGCCCTCCGCACCTCGGTGAATACTTGTAGTTGCAAAACTGTAACGTATCTACGGAGTTTTGCAATCCCTGAAGGCTCATTTTGGCCATGTATATATGTATATACATCACATAATCTAACTTGGACTTGCACTTACATGCATCTGGTGTGTATGCCTGGTCTGTATGCATGGCCCCACTGGGAATATGATTTCTGCATGGGATCCAGGGCACAGAGCTGGCAACACCCTCATCTTCCCCGGGCTACTGCCTCCAGCATATTTTCCTCTAAGTTTTGCATGGAGCCCTGTCCGGCAGATCTGGTTAATGTTGCTCTTCAAGGTAGGAAGAAGACCATTAATCAGGGCCTGGAAAAACCTATGCTGAGAATTAAAGGACACCTTGTGCAAAAGTTGTATCTTTGTTTCCTTATTGGAAACTAAAAATACAGGTAAGTCCCACAAAAAGTGGTGTTCCTTGTTATGTACAGGATTAGCAACAGGGATAATCGCCGAGCAGACGAGCTCCGGTGAGGGGAAGCCTTCACTGTCAGAGCCACTGCAGAAAACAGCAAGAAGCTACTTTCTAGGGCTTTCTAGAGGGTGAAAAAAGAGAGCAGCAGCTCACGGCAGCGGCTGGAGTGTTGTCGGCTGAGCAAGCGGGGGCGGAGCCAGCTCGCTCGGCGGGAGATTTAAACGATCTGCTAACGCGCCAGCGTGCAATGGCGGAGCAGAGCAGAGCCCGCCTCTGCCGCTCTACAAACAAACTGCAGCAGGCAGCGCGCGCGCAGCAGCTCGTGCGGGAGGTCAGGGCGGCCTCAACCGCTGCACAAGGAGGGTTAGACTGGCCTCAGTAATTTCCCTGAATAGTCACACTGATTATCTGCAAAGGCTGAAGATCTGCAAAGGTTGAAGATCTGCAAAGCATGAAGATGGAGATCCAGGAGGGAGGAAGAGAAAGAAAAAGCCTTGGGAATCCTCTGGGAGACAAAAAACGCTGAAATATGAGGAATATCATGTGAAGAATGTCAAGCGAATATTGAAATGAAACTGGACAGATAGCAATCTGAGGGCAAGATCAGGAAAAGACAGTACAGGGGACCTTGAGGACCATAGGTTTGTTTGCAATAGGTCTGTGAGCTCTGGGAACAGGTTAATGGGACAGTATCAGTGGTGATGGCAATAAACACAGGAAACTAGGAGAAAGCTGAAGAAAGAATAATGAGAAGGGAAGGCTGATGTGAAGCATACCACAAGTTGAAAAACTGATTCACCTGGAAAAAAGCCCCAAAGCATAGATTCCAAGAAAAGATGAAAGAGAGGAGGAAGGGTTCTGAAGATGGTGTTTCAGAGGACAACGGCTATGCAGAAGAGAGAAGGGAGTTAGGGAACAGGAGACTGTAGGAATGAGGAGATAAGGAGAGACATGAAGGTCAAATTCCGATGACTGGGTACATAACTGAGCCACCTCAACTTCTGTAATGTTTCAGCCCTAGAGGGTGACAAACAAGACAGGCTATTGGCATCCACCACCTCCTGGCATTCTCCACAGTCAACAACAAGAAGTGATTGTGACACCAACATTAAGCACCTCCAAAGCATGATGTGAAGACAAGTCTGATGGCATTCAGAAAGGCCCAGGATTTTGTCTAAGGCAGAGCAGGGATAGAACTCCAATCCCAGGAATGCATTTTGAAGTGGAGGTTCAGAAGATGACTGGATGGTGTTCCATGAACTATCATTCATTACAAAGCTGGAAGAGCATGGTGAGGAGAAGAGACATTCAGCACTGCCTATGCAAGTATCATAACCTATTTCTCTGCACATACTCTTTTCAAACATTGTTAGATCTTGTGTGACAGAACATGCTGGTGAACTTGCTCAGAATTTCAATACCTATAAGGTATAAGTCAAGTATACTGTCAGAACTGCAGACTACTGATGAGACTGAATTTATTTTTCAATTAACAAAGCATGGGTTCTCAGAGCCACAACCCATGCTAAATAGATTATTGGTGAGGTTAATTTTTCAATGTATGCAAGCAGTGTTAGTTTGGAAACAGCCTCAATTAATCCTAAATTACCTTTCCAAATTTTGCTTATTGAAAATGGTAGTCAAATTAAGAGCATTTGAAACAAATAAAGGTGGGTGCTGCTGTCAAAAGCATCAATTTCATCTTCCCCTCTCATGGTCACTCATGTAGCCTCTGTTTTCTTCCAGACAGTCACACAAGACTTTGGGCAGTGAATCAGACCAGAGTTAAAATAAAACCAGGAAAAAGGCATGAATGTGGGTAGAGATAACCTCCCTAGAGCAAGAACAATTTCTCTGTGACAAAAGCTTTTGTGTGTCTTTCATGGCATCCTTCACACTCTGCTGCCAGCTGGGAGGACAGTCCTGTCACAAATACCTAAACTCTTAATCTTGTCAGACTAAAAGCCACAGTATCCCAAGGAAATAAGAAAAGCAAATACAGTCACTGCTACATCTCATCTTCCTTGTGGGATGTGCATTGCAGTTTCTCCCTGATGTAGCCCTGCTGTCAGTAACATGGTTCTCCACTTTGGTCTTTAGACATACACATGTAATACATTATTTGCCAGGTTGAGTTTGTTATTTTTATTGTTGCCTAACTTAAAAAAAAATCTGAAAATGTAGTATAGGGATTTGGGTATTTCTGAAGATAAGAAGAGTCAGTCATGAGCTTCAGGTAGATGACTCAGCTAGAGCTGAAGGTCAAGCCAGGTGTTCCCATAATGGCAATTTCCCTTGTATTTACAACAAAGTTTCACATTCTATTGATTACTCAATGCCATGAGGTTTTAATTATTCTCAGGTAAATTACATGGAAGGAAACATTTTTTTTTTTAATTATACTAGTATATCTCTGGAAGAATAGAATAGAATGTTTACTCTAGAATTTAACAAATTAGCATGAACTACATGCTCTGTTTCTCAGTGTGACAGCCCAGACAGTCTACTCCATTTTTATTCAGTTCTCATATGAAAAGAATGTGAGGATCTAAATGAAACTCCTTCAGTCTTTTGTTATTTCTTCTATTGTAGCCCTATTTTTATGCCAGTTGCTGTTAAGGCCATGGATTAAAATGCAACAAAGAATAACAGTTTATTACTATGTTTTCTAGTTCTTGTTATCTGGAACAATATAAGGTAAGAGTCTGTGATGAATACCAAATCAACTAGGTCTTGCTGACAAGGAATTTGTCTTTCCTCACACAGGACATCATTTATACAGTAAAATCACAAGGAACTAAAACAAATGCATGTTTTCACTGAACTCCTCACCTGCCCTCTACTAAGGAAAACCACCCCTGTAGGGCTATTTCTAAATTCCAGACCTCTGAGTAGCTGGTGGCAAGTGGCCATTTTCTTAAATCAACTTTGAAGTGATTCTCCCAAAAACCAGGGAATCTCCTCTCTTCCACTTTTGAGTTACTGTGGCCCAAAGCCAAAGTCTACTTCAAGCTGCTGTATGTTGAGGCCAAGCAGAGCAAGGCACAAGTGCTGACATTCTGCGACATCACTGTCAGTGGCAAAAAATTCCAGTGGCTTCACACAGACCAGGGTTTCTCCTATTGGGAAGATTCCCAATGCTCTGCTGAGAGGAATAGCTCACACTGATATAAATGCAAATCCAATCCTATCTATCAGTTGTGTGCTTGGGGTGTTTTTAACAAAAAAACCCTAACTCAGATAATTTTTTAGAGCTCATTTTAAAAATGCACCTTTTATACTATATTTCTGTCTCTAGCATTTGTGTTGTGAGAGCTAACTTTAAGAAGAAATCATAAGAAATACTTCTCAAATCATCACTCCTTCACCTAATTCACCATTTCTCTAATATGTGAAAAGTGAGTGTAAGGAAGCAGAACTTGAATCAGGCTATAGAATCACAGAGGTGGAAGGGACCTTCAAGGGTCACCTAGTCCAACCCCCCTGCATTGAGCAGGGAAATACTGCACTAGAATACATTGTTCAGAGCCTCACCAAGCCTGGCCTTGAATGTCTCCAGGGATGTGGCCTCCACCACCTTTCTGGGCAACCTGTTCCAGTATCTTATCACCCTCAAGGTAAAGAACTTCTAAACCTACCTTGCTCTAGCTTAAAACCATTGTCTGTTGTCCTATCGCTACATGCCCTAGCACATAATCCTTCCCCAGCTTTCCTGTAGGCTCCCTTTAGAAATCTGTAGTACACTATAAGGTCTACCCCACAGCCTTCACTTCTCCAGGCTGAACAGCCCCAACTCTCTCAGCCTGTCCTTGTAGGAGAGGTGCTCCAGCTCCCTGATCATCCTCATGGCCCTCTTCTGGAACTGCTACAACAGATCCGTGTATTTCCTGTCCTGAGGGCTCCAGAGCTGGATGCAATACACCAGATGGGGTCTCACAAGCGCAGAGCAGAGAAGCAGAATCATCTCTCTTGATTTGCTAGTCAATGGTTCTTAGCGCTCAGGGGTGAGAACAGAGGGGAATTCCAGGAGACTGCATCTAAAACCTTTTAGATCTCATTTCTGGAACCAGAGAGCTTTCACCTGAAGGGTTGGTGAGTAAGAAACAGGCTGTGTTTTGGGTACGTGATTCAAAAGCAGAGCTACACTCATTTTAATGGCTGTGAGGACACAGAAAGAATCTCAAGTGGATATGCTTTCTCATTGAAATTATAGCAAAGAATCATTGTAAAAATCATTAGAACAATTGTTACTGTGTGGATATGTCTTTGAGTGCATCTAATACAGACCAAACTTTTACAATTGATTATTGCCAGAAACTTCAGAGGAAGGTGCAAGAAGCCCAGCATTAGAGAATGTGATGAAAAGCTGTTTTGAATGGAGATTGTATCTTAGTATCTATATGAAAGAAACTTCTGATCTTAAAATAGGTGTCTCCCCTCAAATACCTACTGCATTACCAAATGTTATACATCCAGCTATTCTTGCTGCTGGCAGGTCTTCATGGAATTCAAGGGCAAATTAACATAATTCTTGTATCACAAGGCACTATATTTTACACAGTTACTGTACTGCACTTGTTGAAAGTATCCCTTCTATAAAAGCATTCGGTGTGAACTGCATACAGAAGATGTGGAGCTGCTTTCTCTTCTCACAGTTGTTTGTTCTAATAACCCCTTCTCTCTGTGGCTAAAATGCTGCACCTGGTGCTTATGCTGAGAGTGCAAAGCTCCTGCTTCCAGCCAGAGGTTTCTGCTAAACCTTCTCCTGTTGCAGAAAAGAACATTCTGGTACACAACAGCATCCCCTTATGGTTTTTCTGCTCTGGACTACAGCCACTTTATCCATTTTTCTTTTTTTTCTGCTATTCTTTTTAGAAAGATAATCAATTGTTCTCTGCAGTCTCTCAGAGCAATGCATTTTTGAAGCCCTGACAGTTGCCTTTTGCTCTTCTCTGTTCCCTTTCCACTTCTGCATTGTCTTCTGAAGACATGTGGGCACCAACGCTAAATGTCATATTCTAACATCATGTCAGTGCTGAATGTGCAGGTGCTATCATCCTCTTCCTTCTCTTTGCTATGTCTCTGCTTATTCACCCAATGATCTTGACAGTGTTTCATGACATGTATTCTCAGTAGGAGCTCACATATGTTTTTGTACAGACACCACAAGTTACTCCTTTCCAGCTGACACCAAGCCTCTGTAGGCATGACCTGTATTCTGCTTTTGCATTTATCCAATGACATCTAGTTGAATTGCAACACATTTCATTTGAATGGGTCCAGCTCACTTCAGGATACAAACCCCTCCATACTACTGCCAGATCCAAATACTCTCTCTCCATCCAACCTCTTCCATGTGGTATCAGCCAGTTATGGCACAGTGGGTGTGTAGGGATGAAGTCTTGGGCTTTGATTTGCACAGAGGCAAGTCAGGATTGTAGTGAAAGGCAGCTCTGAACAGAGCTGGTTCCACCCTGGCTTTCCTGCCTCCACTGCTCATCAGAAACAGATTGGTGGGAATGTGGGCATGATGGGTTTTGTATGCTCAAAAGTGTAGGCAGCCTGCACCTCACAAATCAAGTACATGGCTACCTAGTGCTAAAATCCTTAAACATAATCCACATGGAATGCAATTTAGATACAAAATTGCACCGGCAAATGAAGATCAACCCTGAACTTTACTGATAGTGTGCTCTTTCTATATGAGATATTTTTGCAGATGTGACAGTCTTGAAAGATTTAAGAGTGAGAACTGTAGTCATAATCTACCCATATTTTCAAGTCTTGTTTCACACCGGAGCAACTGGAATTTTCATCAACAGGGAAAGTTCCACTACATTGCTTCAAAATGCTTCTTGTGCATCAACTTGCAACACATCTCCCAATGGATCTCTACAACACAATGTATGATATTTATGCTCTCACCCCCTGAGACTGCAGCAGTAATTTTGGAGAGACGAGGAATTCTATAAGCAGAACTTTCTATCTTAGGAATGTGTAGTGGTGAGGGAACACAGTAAATAATCTTCTGAAGTCTTTCTGCCAATATTTAAAAAATGCCTTTGGGGCAGGGAAGAGGAAACAAACTTTTTTTTTAAAAATTCTTCTGAAACTCAGTAACCTCCAGTATTTAATTTTAATAACAGACAAGTGCAATGCTGTTTTACATCCAACAGAGGATATTCCAAGACTATGAGAGAAGTTCTAACGCTATAATCATATGCATGGCACCTGCACATATATATGGCATATACTCAACTGTGCCATGCTTATTTTAAAATGAATTTGTGTAGTGTAGAACAAAACCTGAGATGCATAAAGGTACCTCAAGTGCAGCCAGAGAAAAAGGCTAAGTTCAGGCACCCCTTTGGTAAATGGTGATGAATCCCAGCACTCCCCATTCAGCAAACCAGAGGTGCCAGGGCTCCTTGTATGATCCATCATCATTGGCTGTATGTATGGAGCAATGGCACTTTGCCCTGGGGCTAATGTAAAACCACCAAACAGAAGTATTATTGCCAGAGGTCTTGAAATACAAGAAGGGAGAAGGCAGAAGAGACCATGGATGTGTATCTAAAAGGCAGGAGAGTCACTGGGATGCTACTATGGACATGTCCAGGTAGGTCTGCAGCAACAGACTGAGCTATTAGGTGATGCCACATGAGTGAGAGGGACATGTATCTTACAGAGGGGTAAGTTACTAGAATATAAACCAGCATGTAAATATGTGGTCATTGCTTCTTCTGGGTAGTTAACTTGGTATTTCCTCTCTCTGAGTTGATTGTGACCTTCCTTAGATTTTTGTTCAAAATTTTGGTCTTGAAATTACTTCTGAAGGTTTTTCTGTGAATCAGGGTCTCCTTCCATTTTAAAACAGCTTTACAGACTGAGCTTTGGTCTCACCGTACACTGAAATAAATGTGAAATCTTCTTTATATATTTACAAACAAGAGCTGTGATGAAGAGTTTTCCTCTGAAGGGAGGTTTAGCTTTTTTCCTCTCTAAGAGAGGACAAGATCTCTTCTACCTGGACAGGCTTGGGAACTGTTAACGAGAGTTATGTATTCTGTATTTGCTCCTTCTTAGTGAAAACTTTGCCCAGCTTTGCCAAATTCCCTGAAAGACATCTATGAAATTTGTTTAATATTTCTTTTCTCTCA
Organism: Turnix velox; assembly: GCA_013400935.1. Lineage (NCBI taxonomy): Eukaryota > Metazoa > Chordata > Aves > Charadriiformes > Turnicidae > Turnix > Turnix velox. The sequence continues at coordinate 295,023 of VZTY01034423.1, forward strand.
TGGGAACAGAAAAATTCTTCATTTTCTGATGTGATTAACACTTTCCCATCTCACCCTTATACTTACTCATCTACAGTGAACTGCAGTCTTTTTTCTGTTACATTTTTAATAGAAATCTTGGTATAGTATCCTGGTGGAGAGCAACCAATGAATCAATCAAAGAAAAATACAAAAAAAAAAGAAGATTGATGAGGAAATTTCTTTTGCAGTATGTGTCCAGCAGCAGTTGCTGGACTGCACTGTTTAACATCTCTATGAATTCTGCTGCTACCTTGCTGGTGTTGGAGCTGCCTGATTTCAAGTGTTTTGCAAGGAATATGGAGGCTTCTCATCTCTTCAACTGTCTAGGAAAGGTACTTTAGAAATATATAATATTACAGCTTCTGTTCAGTCAACTTTGAAAGTGAAAATTGTTAATCCAGAGACAAAAAAGTTATTCATTCAAAGAAAAGCACATCTACTTCCCAGTCAAATCATAATAATTTCTGTTTCTCTGGTGAGTAATGTCTGATGTTACAAATGGATGTGAAGTGCCCCCAGCTCCCAAAATTTCTGCAATTACTCCCTCACAGGTCTTACCACAGGAGCCACATAGAGTCTATGAACTATTCCAAACTGCCTGCACCAAGAACACATATTCATATGGTTAAAGCAAATGCTGCTAGCACATTTCTCCCACTCTCGGGGTCTTCAGCTGAGATAGGATCCTTTCTTTTCACATGCACTGCAGGTCTAGAGTCCTAATTTGAAATTTCAGTGGCAGAACTTGCTATGTACTCCTTTTTTTTTTTCAGCTATTTGGTCATGCTGTACTGGCAGAAAGGCAGACCTCAGCACAAACACATCTGCTCTAAGGGTAATAGAGATAAGAAAGTGTTCATATCTTTTTTCCCACTGTCGGTGTCTAGAATGATTGATCTTCCAGAATTTGTCACTTTGTGCTACTCTCCTTTAGGTGGCACTGTTACCACTTCCAAGAGGGACCACTGTTACACACTTTGTTGAACAGGGGTGAAACTGGACCAGGACTGTGCTTATTACTAAGATAACAAGCCAGATCACCCAGGAGTGAGTGACCCAAGTCAAGTGGAGCCGTCCATGATATTTACTTTAGAAAGTCTTCATACTATCTTTTCGTGGTATCACTCCAGCTCCAGCCAGTCACGTGTTCACTTCAGGTAATTTTTCACGGCACAATGGTAATATTGACATGATGAACATTCAGCACTAAGGACAAACTCAACCTGCTACTTTTCAGAGTAATTTTGAAGCAGTTCCCAAAGTTAACTTGCATATCTGAGGGCCTTAACTAATTAATTTGCTAATTAAATAATAATTAGAAGCCATGATATCTGTGGGCATTACAATCTTTTCATAACTAGCTAAATGTTTATGTCAGAATCCCTACTCTAGATTCTTTTGTCTCCTGCTTCAGTGATCACCAGCTTTGATCACCCAAGATCTATCCCTAGACAGAAAATTGATTTAGCTGTCGTTTAATGAGTCTGTATTAACAACTGCTACATGTTGTGAACTCCTTGATGCCTATTAAATGCATCTTGCCTATTAAGGCCATTTTCAACTGAGGAAGAGAGGTGATTCCTGGGTACAATCCAGCAGTGGTCTGGAATATACAGAAAAGAAATCCAACAAAACCCAAAACAGTCATTCAACCATTAGGTGGCTACAAGAAATTGTAGATGAACTCTTTACTACAGACTGACACCTTCTTTCTTTATCCAAACACATCTGTTAGACCACTTGTACTGGTACTTTCCCCAAATTTGGAGAGAGAGCAGAAACAGTCGGAGCAAGACCAGAAAGCCAAGGACATGGGGAGACTCCTACCTGTATGCAAAACACCAGTCCTTCAGTTGCTTTTAAGACTCAGCTCAGTCCATGCTGCCTGGGGGCACATTTTCAACAGAATTCAGCTTAAATTCAGTGAAAAACCTATGTAATGGCTATTAGCTTGATGTAGTGTAGGGAGAGAGACATACTAAAATTAGGTTATGGTTGACCAGAAAGACTCCCTAGAATCCAAGTAGGATTGAGCCCTCTGCTATGCAGAGCAGAGCTGCTAGTTGGATGAATCAACCATAAAATCCTGTGAAACAAGGCCCCACCTTATTCCTGAACAAGTATTATTCTCTTGCCTTGCCTGACTACAGTTCCACTCAGACCTCAACCACTGTGCCTGCAGGCTTCTCAGAAACAATCACAATTGTTATTATTTTTATAATGGAAAATTTGTCTTTCTCCATGCTGCCCTAACTCAAAGCCAGGCAATGTAATTTTTTCTCAAGCTTTCAAACAATAATGCCATCTCTGAAAATGTCTACAGATAAGATTTTCATATGACACTAAAAAAACTTGCAAGACAACAAACTGTTGCAAGACAGTTGCAAGACAACAAACTGTCCAATCATGCAACTGCTTGAGTGGTCCCAGGTCATCCAGATCATTCTACTGTATGTTAGGCTCCCATCTTAAGCACTGAATTTAAAAGTGAAGCAGCCTTAGACTTTCCTGGAGGCCTCAATCGAGACAGGCTAGTACCTGAAGCAGAAATTCAGATCTTTGATTCTGTAAATATTCCTGAAGTGCTCACCTGCCTCCATTACCTAAAAATGGAGCCTAAAGCAATCCTGCTTCTAATGTATGTACCAAGTCTGAGTGCTCCCACTGACTCAGAGGGATGCCTTTGCCTTAGAAGGGTACATGGTACATGGATCTCAGCAGCCAGCAGCAAGACACAAGTATCTTGCACTGCACTGAATAGTGGTGTGCAGATATAAAAACTCCAGGGTGACCAGGCAAGCCCAGAAAGCACAGACACTCAGGCTGAACAGAGGTGAGTTCAGCAGTGGATCTGAAAAAATTATCTACATACAATCCTGCCCAAGCCTGAAGGCACTTAAATTCCACAGATATAATATTTTTATCCCTGAGTGCTCTAGGCACTTGAAGGAATATTAATGCAACTCTGCATCTGTCCTGAGAGTGCAGAGATGCTGGGAACATGAAGGACCATGACACAGAGAGGAATCACAGGTTTCAATTTAGGAGGCATTCTCAGGACAAATCTAACGTGCACTAACAGGACAAGAGACATCTCAAAACTCAGCTGCAGCAGCTGTTCTCATTTAAAACATACACAGAGAGGATGAAGGATGTATGCCCAAGCTTCCAGAATTCCTTCAGCAACTTGTGAATGAGGCATGAGATAAATAATCTCCCCCCAGTGGACAGCACATCAACGAAGCTGAGCAGACACTGCTCTGCCCTTTTTTGTTTCCCTCTACTTTAATGAAGGACACTCCACAGTCATCTCCAAAAAAAGAAAAAAAACCCCAGAGCTTCACAAACACCTATCAAACACAGAAAAGTCGAGACTAAAGAAAAAATCAAGGGGAAAAATCCCTTGGGAAGGTATTTAAAATATTTAGTACTTTTAAAAAATTCAATGAAGCTTTCCCCCCAGCAACACCAGCTCCTATTTAGGGAAATGTGTTAAGTACAATATTTTGTTCAGAGGTAACCTCTTCCACTAATACAAAAAAAAAAAAAAACCCAAAAAGAAAAAAGAATCTGTAAAGACTGTTTGAATCTGTATTTTGGTTCTGGGGTTTCTTTCTCCCATTTAATTCTGAAAGTTTGCTTTTGTCTCTTCCAAAAGTAGACAAGCAGGCAATCAAAGATATTATCCAAACAACCATTAATATCTCAGTTACTCTCTCCATTCCAGCTGTAGCAGTCAGGGTTTAGAACTCTAAACTTCTGTACCTGCTTCTTCACTGCTAAAATTACGAAACGTCCATGCTTGTGACAAATGCTTCTGTTGCAATTCTTCCTCTTCTAAGTTCCTTCACTGTGATTTTCAGATACGTGAAATATCAAATAATAATTCCCTCCTCAAAATAACTGTTGCAAAGAAATCATATGCTTTGCTCCCAAAACCAAAATTTCAATGACTGGAATAAATGTGGGCAAGTGACTCCTGTAAAAGCAAAAATTTCTTTTTAGTGGTGAGATGTACCCACTGCACTTACCTGCCTGAAAAAGTGCTGTGTTGCTATAGCAAAGACATCAAATCCAGACCTGGCCCTTTTAAGTTCATCTTGAATATTGCTTAATTGTCGGGACTGCTCATCACACTTTTCCTTCAGTTTCTGAATGAATTGCTTTTCAGCATCTCGAGTCTCTCCTGGTTTGGGGGAGAATCCATTCTTTGGAGTGGCAGGCCTTTGCTTGGGATGTCCTACAAACGAGAAAAGACCGTAAGAGTCACTTACTTTGAATGTATGGACATGACCTTTAAGTGTTTCTAAGCTCTTTGGGACTCAGCTCTAGAAAAAAAAAAGGTCTGTAGCATTCACGCAGATCTCTAATGACTTCTAGAAAGCAAGAGCCCAGCAAAATACGTTCCTCTAGGGGCCAAAACTCAAGGATTGGGTAATGCCATTTGACCTCAGGCTCAGAGCCCCACTGTCTCCTATGAGTTGAGAGCTTGCTGAGAACAGAGATAATTAGAAGGATTCATCTAATTATGTTAGACATTTACAACAGAGGCTTGCATCTTGATGTGTGATGCTGAACTCTCCTGAGTGCCAACAGGAGAAATGGGTACATGCAGGTTGTGATACCTTAAGCTGTTGTGGATGTGGAAAATATTTGGATGACATTTACACTCGATACTCAATTTCTTAGATCACCTGGACCTCAAGCTTTGTAACTTGACACAAGTGCCCAGTTTATTTTGCTTTTTCATATTTCCTTTTGTCTCCAAATTACAGTGTGGGACTGGAGCAAATATAGCATGGTTTGCTTGCTATTGGGATATCCCTGTTTCTTTTGTTAACATTTCTGCAGTCTGCCTTGCCAATTTCTCTTGCTCTCTCCTTTATAACATTTCTGAAATTGCAGCACAAAACAGCTAAGTATAGAAATGCCATGTATCATGTAGACCTGACTGGTTACACCACCAGCTCTGCATGACTGCTCCCTCTGCACCATGAGTCACACTAGAATGACTACATTTTCCTGCACAAAAACGTGCAGACTGACCCTGGCTACTCTGATGCACCCCACGTTGGCTTGAAGTCAGACCGATCCTGTATAAAGATGTGAAATCATTAACTGAAGCTTTCAGGGAAAGTGAGACTTTCATCCTAAATGAAATTCATATCCTACTTGAGTCAAATATCTGTTTCTCTGGATATACTCAGTTATGAGGATGAAGCAAGAAAGGCTAGTGACCTGGTAGTGGCAGGCTGGCTAAGCCACTGCTTGTTCAATCTGTTTTGTCTTCATCTCTTTAGCATTCTGAGAATTCTCCTCTGCAAACATTTATATTCAGTTGGGCAACACCTTTGCAACATCTTACTCTATTTGTTATTCTCAGTCCCTCCTCAACTGATGATTTTTAGCTCATTCACAAGTACTGTCTGGGAATCTCCATTTCTTTTCCTCAGCTCCTCCTCTATTCTCAAGCTATTAGCCTAAGAGCTAAGCCAGTGAGAAAGGGGGATAAAATAGACACCTTGTTCCCATGTGTTACTAGAGATTGGAGACAATCTGGACAAAATTCTGCATTAGCAGAAAGGGTCAGCTATGCAAGAATCTGAAGAAAAAAAAAAGATATATTATACTTTTATAATCTTGTATCATACAGTTTCTGAGAAATTATATGGGACAATGTCTCCAAAGGGTCCTCAGCAATGAATGTAATAGGGGTGAGTATCTTCCTCTTTCCTAAAGATTGCAGGAATTCTTCCATGGAAATGCTTTTGACTGTGTGAGTTTGAGCCTATTTGTGAAGTAGAGCACAGGTGCAGAAGTAATTCTGATTTTAGATATATCTTTAAGGCTGTGGGCTAGGTGTGAAAATAGATCCTTAGGGTAATTTTACTAGATCAGGGAAACAATATAAGCTGTAAGAGCAACATCCGAGGAGCATAGTCCTACTTTCTCAGATTTCCAGCTTGTGCCAAGCCCTGGGAGCTTAGCTTCCAACTTACACAACTCCATTCTGGTTTCAGCCTAAACTTAGTTCCAAAAGAGATGTTTCCTCATGTCTCCAAGTATCTCATGGTGCAAAGAGCAGCAAGTGTAAAACTCTTTGAAATTATTTGTACTCATGACTTGCATTTACATTGAGGAATACCAGGTTTCATAATATGCCAAGACTAACTTCATGCTATTGCAAGACCTAAAAACTACAATAGTCTCTCATTGAGAGAGTTCAATCAGCTGTCACCCTCTATCCACTTTCTTGTCAGTTGAAGTCTGTACACCTTTTTGTGCAGGAATTACATTTTCTTACAGATTCTGTAAGAAAAGCCCCCCTTTAAGGGGCTCTTAGCTGGACAGTAGGTATTATCACAGAATATAAAATTCATAAAATCAACAGCCATAAATATCTGCCTTCTTAGCATAAAAATCTCAGGTGGTTTAGGCAGCATGGCAGTGTTACAACAGACGGCACAGGGAGAAGTATAGGGAAAAGCCCCTGAAATCAATCCAGTTTTAATTAAAACAAAACCCCATCAGGTTGTGTTATTTTGTATCTTTCCAGCTTTCCTGTTCACTGGAGCATTTGAAAAGCACATCTCTGTGTTGTCCTTGTCAGTATTATAAGCTGTCCTTGTAAATTAAACTGTGTTACCCAACTTGGGGACAAATATCAATTTCTTGGTTCATTTGGGTCTGAAAAGCAGCTTACTAAGTTTATTCTGCCGCTGATTTTTTTCTTCTTTTGCTCTGTACAAAACAGGGTATGTTTTAATGATGCTGGCCCTGATCCTGAATGTCCTTTTTGCTGAAGGGACCAAAGGAGCAGACCCACTGTACGCTGAAATCACTGATTGCCTTTGATCCACTTCAAAACTCCCAAGTCTTTTTTATCTACCTGAGTGTTTGAAGTAAGGAAATGTAACAGCTCTCTTCTCACAATTAGCACAGTCCATGGGGATTTAGACAGGGAATTGAATTTATTTGCCCTTTAACTGTCCATTCTGGTAGGGAAATTGAGGAAGTTACTTTGAGAGGACTGATAGCAAGCAATCTCTAGGATGACATCTGTCAGAAACAGATGGCACCATCCTGTAATGGGGTAGAAGGAGAAGACCTCCATCAATATACACCTGCTCCTATACACAGATTTCATGCATAGTATTGCATTAATAGATGAAATTGAGATCCTTACAAGACCCTGCATCTCAAAACTCTATTCCAAGTTCTCATGAGGTCTTATTCTAATTCTTAAGATAGAAATCAAGGCTAAAGAAGAAAAAGGATGACAGTAAAAACTCAGTACTAATTAAAAGGAACTGCATGTGAGAAAGTCAGTAATAGAGGAAAAACATCCTAGAAATGGCATTCAGAAATTTTAGAGCCTGTTCCATGTAGCTGTGGAGTGACCATGTAGCATGGAGTGACCTGGGGGACTCATGGTCTCTGATCACAAAGTATAAAGGCCACATGAGTATGTATGTAATCCTGGTGAAGGAAAGGTGGAGCTAGTAGCCCTTATCCCTAGCTACATTCACTGCTTGTTCTGTTTAATGGCTGCTGTATTTTGTGATTTTTTTAGACAGATGATTGTCTTTGTTACTTTGTTATTGCTGTTGTTATTTCAAAGAATGCCAAAGGCTACTCTAAAAAAAAAAAAGTGAGGTTTATTTTTCTATTTGATCCTTATAGTGATAAACAATTCTAGATGGCCATAATTTCAGACAAGCTTAAATTGGTCTGATGGAGAGAATTCAGCCTTTCATGAAAATGAAGAAACTTTTGAGACCTCATGAATTTGATATGCCAAAAATTTAAGCCTTGAAAATCATTAAGTCACCTGTGGAGATGCAGACCTCCTTGAGATAATACAAATGCACAGAAGGAATATGCCTGTGTTTCATTTTGCTTTCTAATTCCAGTGGAATTGCTGTCAGTGCTGGCACTTAAACTGGACTCCCACTGTTATAAATACTGGTGAGCTGCTGGTCTGGCACTCTTCACAACAGATTTTTCTTTGAATCTCTCCTGGTGATCTCACCAGGTGCAAAATAGTCTGAAAATTATATGATTCAGAGGACAATGTTAAGTCCATCCTTTTACCCTATTATCTTAGCATGGAGAAGACTTCTGAGTCCTGTTTGGGACTCGAAAGATTAAATTTAACCTTCCATTTTCTTCCTTTGTTTGCTGGGAAGAGGAACAATAGAGAGTTTAGTAAACATGAGGAGACTCTTGATGCAAGTCAGATGAGCCAAAGCAATGCTCTGTATGTTTCATACTTTACCATCATATGAAGAAACATAGGTTTCTAATCCACTTAATTCTAATTCAAGTATCATATCGCTGTAGAGATGACATTTAGATTATTTAAGTAGAGTCTGAAAAATGAAGTAACAGAAGATAGTACAATGAAATCAGTGGGACTGTGCCCACTCATTTCAGAAGCCTTTAGGTCAGCCAAAGGGAAGCCTTATAAAAGCTATTAGGTGCCTTACACATTTGTTAATGCACACTTTGTAGACATAAATATAAACTGCTTTCATTTTAGTAAATAAACATTCTTTAGAAATGGTAAAGCCATGTCTTTGTGTGAAATATTGAGGGGTAAGTTGACAATGCTCCAATAGCACTCTGAAGGTTGTTTTATAGACAATCCCTTTTCCAATTATGTACAGAAATATGCCAGGAAATTTAGTATCTCTATGCAACACTAAGAGTAATTACTGTAACTCCAAGTAATTGTCTGAGTTATTTTTCATTTCACTACATTTATCAGTTCTTCTTCTATACAAGAGAATTATAAAAATAAAAAATAATCCTATGCAACAGCTCTTTGTTTTAAGGAGAGATGACTGCACTATTATAACAAAGAAAACAGAAGTCTATTCAGCTCTTGCATCAGTATGATAAAGTCTGCAGTACTCACAGGCAGCTTAATGAAGCTTGGGCACAATCAATCTTCACTTAACAATAGTAGGTTTCAGATTTTAGTCTGTTGACAAGAGATGCAAAGTCAACAAGTCTAAATCTTCCCAGAAACAGTGCTTTTGGGTTCATAAATACCTGGAGAATGGACCTTGGTGGCTGTTATTGCTGATTTTTTAGGGGATGAGACAGCTGGCTTGCTAGCATCCTGATCTTTTTGTACTTCTTTCTTCAGACCTGTTTCAGAAAAAATAATAGAGGTAGAAAGAAATACATTTTATAAGAATTGTAATACAGTTGTAATACAATTTCTAAGAATTGTAAACATTCAAAGGATGTTTACAATTGTACAGGAATGACAAAATATTTCATCAACTCACACCCTGTGCTCTGCACAGAATAATGCTAAGCAGTTCTTCTGCACTGGGTGCCAACTTGCCACTTCTGCGCACATGACTGTGTGCATGTGTCAGAGCTGACATGCATAGCTGTGACCAGCAGATTGAAATTATCCTCCTCTTCTCCACTATTGTGAGACTCCACCTGGAGTACTGCATCTAGCTCTGGAATCCTCAGCACAAAAAGGACATGGGCCTATTGGAAAGGGTCCAGAGGACATGAGGATGATTAGGAAGTGAGAACACCTCTCCTCAGAGGACAAGCTGAGAGGGTTGGTGCTCTTCAGCCTGGAGATGTGAAGGCTGCAGGGAGACTTCATGGCATCCTACAAGCATCTAAAGGGAGCCTACAGGAAAGCTGGGGAGGGGCTGTTTGTCAGAGCATGTAGTGATAGTTCAAAAAGCAGTAGCTTTTAACTAGAGTGGGAGTGGTTTACATTAGACATTAGAAAGAAGTTCTTTACCATGTGAGTGGTGAGGCACTGGGACAGGTTGCCCAGAGAGGTAATGGAGGCCTCATCCCTGGAGACATCCAACACTAGGCTCGATGAGGGTCTGAGCAGCCCGATCTAGTACAGGATGTCCCTGCTTAATGCAGGGGGATTGGACTAGATGACTTTTGAAGGTCCCTTACAACTCCACGATTCTGTGATTCTAAGTATCTGAAGCAGGAAAAAGAACCCACATTTTCTTGGTCCTGATTAAACACAGTGGCAGTCCAAAAGCTAACTATGTCTTCCATTGTGCCTAATGCAAATGTGGTCTGGCTATTTCAGTATCAGAGAAAAATAACAATTTTATATGAGGATCATAATCTTCAGGGACAATTACTGAATGACCAGTTCTCTGCCCTCTCCAAAGCCACAGCTAGTCACAGTTGTAGTATCAGGCTTATTTTTGATGCATAATTCACCCTTCCAGTTCTGCCTGTATCAAGAGCTGCAAGCAGTGAGTTGCAGACACAGCATTTGCCATGCACCAGAAGCTGAGCTTAATATTTTCTAGTGCTGTCCCCCAGCATTTTCTTGTGCATCTGTGAAGAGCACATGCTCGCAGCACAAGATGTGTATCCAGCTACTTGCTGGAGGATGGCATGGGAGAAGGTCAGGCTTCTTTTCACATATCCAACATAGGGGTTGGTAAAGACCAAACTCTTCCTCATACTTCAGTCCATCTCCATTTTCTCCACTGTTTATAAATTGGATGTGTTGAGGCAGAGTGAAGTGACTAAGGACATAAATTTCCTGTGTCTGCCACCTGCTATACTGTACTTTACTCCAGAGCAGGACATAAAATACATTTATGATGCCATTTCATTACTATGGACCAAGTGACAGGAACCTGACATGGGAGCTGTGAAACAAAACCAGAAGTAGTTTTATATGGTAGAGTTTATATGGTTAGATATTTAAGCATTATTTTTTCATGGCAACGAGACCTTGTTTTTTCAGTGGTTTTCAAAATAAAAGTATGATGCACACATGGGCCATATACCAAGCTCCTCCATAAAATTCACTATGGCAAATGTCAGATATGGAGAACAATAGGGAAAGTATGTTTTCCTTATGTTTCCAGCAGTAACAAGGGGCATATAAATACATAACTACATTTGGTTTTGAGAAATTTTCAGTGAATAACACCTAGAGAATCAGTTCATCTTCTTAACCTTCAACATGAAGTGAAGAAATAAACCCTAATTAGAACTCAGGGAAAAAAAAAAAAGGAAAGAAGCCCAGTGAGCAGCATTGTTCTGCACAGGGCAAGGTAAGGCCTGGGAAGATCTGTGAGAGTCATGACTGGATGCAGATGGCAGTGTCATCAGGGACAGCTGCATGGGAGACATCAGCCCCTGAAGGTGGGACACCAGCAGAGCCAGACTGACACAGGTTGCCAGCAAAAGTGCAAATAGATACCTTGGCAAAGATAGAAGAGTAAGACTGATAACAAGGAGGAGAGTGGGAAACAAGGAGGTCTGGTGGAGGCAGGGCTGAAGAAACTGGAGGAGTGAGGAGGGGCTGTGCACAGGTGAAGAGCCAATCCACAACACAGCTCTGCTAGGAAGAGGCAGAGGAGGGGAGCACATGGAGCTAATAATTTGTTTCTCTTTTATCAGCAGAAAGGTCTTGGTGACCCTTCTGTGTGCCTCCTCAGCAGCAAGGGATTTGGGAATCACACAGCAGGCAAAAGAAAGGACACTCCACAGGAGCAGACTGCTATTGTTCCACTAAGCTCATCGCCCACAGGGAAATCTTGGGGAAAGAGCTATCCCCAGCAAAAGACCTCAAATAAGAGCTTGTGCTGGATGTTTTTCTTAAAATGGTATTTGCTCTTTCTCTTCTCTTTTGAAACAACAGCTGTTACTGGATTAAAAGAGAAACATTCAGAAAACATGTTGATTTCAAGACAAGCTCCCACAGGGAAAATTCATTCCTAAATGATAAGTTTGGGTTTCAAATTTGTCATTTCATAGAAATGTAGAATTTCAGGTTTATGAAACATCTGTAGGAGAGCATTGGCATACTGATCAGCACAATGCTGCACCACAGGGAGTGGCACAGTGGGAGGTTATGCAGTTTGATCTTTTCTATCTCAGAGTGTACTAGAAGTAACTCAAAGATCATAATGTATACAAAATTTTGATGCTCCACTGTAACTCAAGACAAAAATTTAAGTCATTATTACAGGTCTCAATGTGTGCAAAACATCAAATAATACTATGATGATCACATGTATATAATAAAATAATTAAAAATATGCAAAATATTATTAAAAAAGGAAATTAAGCACCAAAGCATTTGCTTCTTGAACCTGCGCACTGTTTTAATTTTGTTCTAAATTTGTCTTTTGATATGTTTATTATCACTGACATGGAAGTAAATTTGCTTCAAAATCTTGGCTTCACCAGGGGCAAATCATGCCTGACCAATTTGGTGGCCTTCTATGACGGAGTCATATCATTGGTAGACAAAGGAAGGGCAACTGACATCATCTACCTGGACTTGTGCAAGGCATTTGACACTGTCCCGCATGACATCCTGGTCTCCAAACTGGAAAAGAATGGGTTTGATGGATGGACCACTCGCTGGATAAGGAGCTGGTTGAATGGTCGCACTCAAAGAGTTGCAGTCAATGGCTCATTGTCCAAGTGGAAACCAGTGATGAGTGGTGTTCCTCAAGGATTAGTACTGGGACCAGTGCTATTTAACATCTTCGTAGGAGATATGGACAGTGGGATTGAGTGCACCCTCAGCAAATTTGCAGATGACACCAAGCTGTGTGGTGCAGTTGATACACCTGAAGGAAGGGATGCCATCCAGAGGGACCTTGACAGGCTTGAGAGGTGGGCCCAAGCCAACCTCATGAAGTTCAACAAGGCCAAGTGCAAGGTCCTGCACCTGGGTCGAAGCAATCCCAAGCACAGATACAGGCTGGGTGGAGAGTGGCTTGAGTGCAGCTC